>MDKH01210840.1:0-11202 GCA_005239495.1 Nicotiana undulata
TATTTTACTTATTATATTGAGAGAATTGAATCAGTCAGGTAAGCATATCATCAGATTATCTTTCACTTCCAGCGACCTGCAGTTATTATATTATCAGTTCAGTTTCAGCTTCAGCTTTCAGTATACTGCCTTACATACTCGGTACATTATTCGTACTGGCGTCCCTTTTGCCTGGGGACGCTGCGTTTCATGCCCGCAGGTCCTGAGAAACAGGTCGAGAGCCCTCCGAGTAGGCTATCAGCTCAACGGAAGATGTTGGTGCGCTCCATTTGCTCCGGAGTTGCTTAATTGGTCAATATAATTAGGACAGGTATTGATTGGTATGGCGGGGCTCAGTCCCGACCTTTATGATACTTATGCACTCTTAGAGGCTTGTAGACAGATGTCATGTATACGAATACTTGTATGGACTTGTCGACCTATGTTTAGATTTTATAAATGATTAAGTTGGCCTCATTAGGCCCGTATTCCAAGAGTATATGATGATGTAATGAGAAAGATACGTTACATTGGTACTCGGTTGAGTAAGGTACCGGGTGCTCGTCGCGGCCCATCAGTTTGGGTCGTGACACCAACCCAATTGAAACCAGCCCAATTACATAACCCAATACCCAAGACCAATCTCTAAAACCCACCCGACCCAACGTCTGATTAAATCCTGGTTGTTGATCAATTTTGATCAACGCCCCAAAAACACCCCTTCCTTAATTAACCCCTAACGACTACCCCCTTCCCCTCATTCACTCACCTCCCATTCATCTCTCTACTCTCTCTCTATCTCCAGTTCTCTCTAGAACCTTCTCGTCTCCTCCTCTCCGATGGACACTGTCCACCCTCTCCGACCACTTCCCTCGCCGGAAACCATGGCCTCTCATCATCTCCTGGACCCTGCTTCACCCCATGCCGGTTTGATACTACCCTAAGTTTCTCAGGTGAACCTGGAGCGGTTCAACTCCTCCCATGGTCCCTCATGCCATTTTGCGGCCACCTCTGGCCGTTTGAGTAAGATCTATGACTTTTCCGGCTAAAGCCGGTGACATTTTTAAGGTTTTCTTATTTTCTCTGGGTTCTTTGAAACCCTAACTCCTAAGATTTTCCGATTTTCTTTCAGATCTATGATAGATTTGTGTATACTTTAAGCTATTTTGTTGTTTTCTCAAAGGTTCACCTATTATTTTCTAAAACGACTCTTCGTTTTCAACTAGGGTTTCGTGACCCCATTTTTGAATGACTTTTCCTATGGTTTTCCAGCATTTTCCTAGGGTCTCTACTATGTTTTAGTGATTTACTTAAGCTTCTCTCCTTTATCTGACTCGTTGTGGTGAAAACTCTAACTTTAGACCTAAACCCTAAAGTTCTTGATTTGACTATGTGTTTGCATAAGAGTTCTGTGACTCACTGATATATTTTACCCTATGTTATTCGTCTTTGATTTTTTTATGCTTTCCTGTTTATCTCACTGTTCACTCTGTAACTCATATGAACCCTTAATGTCATATGTTTTCACTACTAGGGTTTCTGACTTCTTGCCTAGCATATGTGTTAATTCGTGTTAATTACCTTTAATTGATGTTATGCATGTTCGAATCCCTGATTCTCTGTAATTTGTTACTTAATTATTTCTTGACTTGTTCCTTTGCTTATAATGTGATCATTCCGTTCATACATTTGAATCTATAGTAACTAGTGTTATTTGAATCCTTAATTCACTGTGATTCGAAAGCCTTACTGATTTTCCTATGGGATATTCTTATTGATTTCCGTCCTTTAGTTTATTTGCTGTTAATTGATTATTATTTCCTTAGTTGATATCTTCTGAATCTAGTCTCAATTATCTACTTGAATTGGGTTGAAATTGTTTCCTTATATGTTATATGCATAAGAACTTTCACTACAAGAAAAGTGTCATTTACATGACGATTTTACATAGGGATTTTTTCTGCAGGTAATACATGCGAATTTTCATGGGAAAATCTAAAATTCCTAAATATAAGAATATTGTACTTGCAAAAACGGGATTCCCAGAAAATTTCGCAGGTAGATTTAGCGCCCTCTAGCGCGAAAATAATACTTGGGGAATTAGTTGAGAATTAAATCCGCATATACCATATCCGCAGGTAAATCTCCATGAAAGATAATGAACAAATAATAATAATTTTTCCTTTGATAATCCGCATGAATATCTCCAGGTAGACTACCTGCGAGTTTTGCTAGGGATAGACACATGGGATTTACATGGGGATATTATTTACTTGGAAAATTACTTGGGGATAATATTGTTGCGGATGTTGCTGGGGATCGATTCTTGGGGATCTACCTGGGGATATACGTACCTGTGGAATTACCTGGGGATATAGTTGCTGCAATTTTAGTTGGGGATTTATTCATGGGGATATTAGTGCCTGCAGAATTACATGGGAATAAAATTATTGCGATTTTAGCCGGGCATTTATTCTTGGGGATTTGCATAGGGGTATTTATACTTGCGGTATTATTTGGGAAATTTTATTTGTTATTGAGCCCCATGAAATACATTGTAGAAGTATATTATCAACAAATAATGGACTTTTATAGTATCTTTCTTTACATTACGAACGATATACTTCGCCTACTCTATGTCCATTAACGCTCCTGTCCAGAATGTTTTATTAAAAAAGATATTATAATTAATGATTATCAAGGAGTAGAGGGACTCACTGTTATAATCATTATCGTTTAGTAATCTGACTATAAAGGTGATATAATATTGATTTATATAAGCAATAAATAAAGAATAAGATGATTATCATCGAGTAAACTGACTATAGCAGTGATATATTGGTTTATTGGTTTATAAACCAATATAAAGGTGATATAAGCAATATATTGCTTAAATAAACTAATATATCACTTTTATACTCAGTTTGCTCGACGATAATACTTATAGCAATTACTATATATCATTGAGGTGATGTTTTGCCACATATTGCTTTTGGCCTCGATGATAGTAAGATTACTATAAGTTTTGTTTTATTAATTATGGTTTTATCTTATTAAAATAATTTTTTTAGTGAGAAATTTTACATTTATTTATTTCGAACATAATTCTATTTTACAACGATAAATCTCACTAAGACATCCAATCAATTACTCTTCGATAAAAATGGATAACTTTAGATCAAAAAATTAAAAAAAATTAATTTGCACTTGCGGACAATATTTAATGATATCAAATTGGGTAGGATAGTCAAAAATTAAAATATTTTTTGAGTCATGTGACTTTTATTGTTTGAATTTTTTTAAAAGTGAAAATTATAAATTTTTTCCATGACTTATTATATTTATCTTTATTTAGCAATGAGATAGTTCTATTTATTTCAAGAATTTTCACTTAAATAAATAAATATAGATTTATAAAGATAAGAATTATACATAAAATTAAATAAATACAATTTTTTTCTTAATTAAAACTTAAAGTATAAAAGAAAGAAAACAAATAAAAAGCCTTGCGCCTCTTGGTTTTTGCCAAATACAGAACGCGGGCTTTTTTCCCTCTCTAAGATGGCTTTCAATTTCTGAAACCCTTCACATTGCAATACCAAATTTTAGGGCTCAAGGGTTTTTCCAAAATAGGATTATTCTCGATCCAGAGCGTTCCTCTCACGGTCCGCAATCCTCGGCAAAGGCCTGAAGAAGGTAACCTCTCTCGATCCCCTCTACTTTTGTTTTTTAAACTTGCTCTATGCTTGTCGTTTGATTAATGGATTTGGTTCTTGTGCTATATTAGAATTGTCTTCTAGTTCTACTAGCTTTTGACTGTTCTATTTGTTCTCTGAATCTATTCTAAACCTAGTTTAACTCGTGGAATGAAAATTATTAAGAATGAACACTCTTCATCAAAAAGTTATGTAGTTGATGGCCATGCATCAAGTTATGGAGAAATATGATGTTTGTGGTTTATGGTACCACGAGGCATTATCTGAACCTCATGCGAGTGGTTTTGAAGAAAGACACTTATGTGAAGTGCTACACGCTTGGCTGGTTATATTTGAAAGTTCAGATCACTATGATAGTCCATGATTTTCATGATCAGAACTTTGTACTTTTATTCTATTTTTTCTGTTTAAATAGGTACAGAATATACGTCTTTGTTTTTTATAAAATTTAGAGACTTAAGTTGTTATTACACCTACTTGGATTTTAATAAATATTTTTAGCTTTTGGTATAGATAATGAAAATTTCTGAGCATCGAAAATGGATAGAAAATAGACTTCTTCCAGGTCGAGCAGGATATACAACTGAATTTATAAGTGGCATGGAGAAGTTTATTGAATTTGTTTGTCGTCAACAGAAGTACTTATATGAGGGAGTCATAAGGTGTCCTTGCAAACGTTGTAAAAATATGAAGCACCTTACGCCAGATGAAGTTAATGCGCATGTTTATCAAAGTGGATTCACACCAAGATATTGGTATTGGACATCACATGGAGAGGAAGCACCTCCAATTGATTTAAATGAATATAACAATTCAGGTGCTTACAGTAGTCATCAAGGTGTAAATTTGACATGGCTTCAAGCAGTCAAAGTAGTATTCTAGGGGATGACTACGAACACGTAACTAGATATCAAGGTATGGTTTATGATCTGCTTGCGTAGAATTCGGGCATCAAATAGAACCCAATTTAGAAGAGCCTCCAAATATAGAAGCTACTAAGTTTTATAACATGTTGAATTCAGCTCAGCAACCATTATGGCCCGGATGTAAATATTCAGAGTTGTCTACGGCAGTTAGAATGATGAGTATTAAATCTGAACACAATATGTCCCAAAGTTGTTTTAATGAAATGGCACAATTGATGAAGGATTCAAATCCTCCTGATAATAATATACCTCTTAATTACTACCAGGCAAAGAAGCTAGTCTCAGGGTTCGGTTTAACTAGTCAAAAAATTGATTGTTGTGTTAATGGATGTATGTTGTACTACAAGGCTGATATAAACATGACCGAGTGTAAGTTTTGTCATGAACCTCGTTATAAAGAACAAGTTCGCAAGCAAAACAAAAAGGTTCCACGTAAGAGAATGCATTACTTGCCACTCATTCCTAGGCTTCAACGACTATATGCTTCCACAAAATCTGCGGAGCACATGAGGTGGCATTATGAAAATTGCAGGAAAGATGGCGTATTGTGCTACCCTTCAGATGGAAGAATCATGGAAACATTTCGATCGAACCTATCCGAAATTTTCTGTAGAATCTAGAAATGTTAGACTCGGTTTATGTTCTGATGGATTTACACCGTATAGCCAGTCAGCATCACCATACTCTTGTTGACCAGTGATTGTTACTCCATATAATCTTCCTCCCGATCTATGTATGATTGCCCCATACATGTTCTTAACATTGGTCATTCCAGGTCCTCATAATCCCAAGGGGAAAATTGATGTATATCTTCAACCGTTAATAGATTAACTGCAACAATTGTGGACTGATGGAGTACTAACTTATGACGTGTCAAAGAAGGGAAATTTTCTTATGCGAGCAGCATTAATATGGACAATTAATGATTTTCCTGCTTATGGCATGCTATCAGGGTGGAGTACAGCGGACAAATTAGCATGCCCAATTTGCATGGAACAATCAAAAGCTTTTCGTTTGAAATATGGAAGGAAAAACACTTGGTTTGACTGTCATCACCAATTCTTGCCTCCTAATCATGCTTTTAGAAGAAACACAAATGCTTTCTACAAAGGGAGAGCGGAGAAGTCTAGACCTCCTCCTAGGTTAACTGGGGAACAAGTGTGGAAAAAAGTTAGAGGGTTTCCTAAGATAACTGAATCGGGTCCGCGCAAGTTCTATGGGTATGGAACTTCCCATAATTGGACTAAAAGAAGTATTTTTTGGGATCTTCCATATTGGAAGACCAATCTGATTCGTCACAATCTTGATCTGATGCATATAGAGAAGAATGTCTTTGATAATGTTTTTCATACTGTGATGGACAACAAAGATATAACTAAGGATAATGAGCCAAGAATGGACTTGAAAGAACATTGTCGTCGAAATGATTTACACTTGCAATGTGATGGTAATGGGAGATGGATTAAACCTAAAGCAAAGTTTATCTTAAATCCGACCCAAAAGAAAGATGTATGTGAATGGGTTAAACAGTTAAAGATACCTGATGGCTATGCTTCAAATTTAGATAAACGTGTTGATATGCAATAATTAAAGCTCTTTGGGATGAAAAGTCATGATTGTCACATTTTTATGCAATGTCTTCTACCAATTGCTTTTAGTGCACTTCCAAAACAAATCTGGAAGCCTATAACTGAACTTAGTCGATTTTTTAAAGACATGTGCTCAACAATATTACATGAGGATCATTTAATACAAATGGAACAAAATATTCCTATAATCATGTGTAAGTTGGAGAAAATATTTCCACTTGGATTTTTTGATTCAATGAAGCACTTATTAATTCATTTGCCGTATGAAGCAAGGGTTGGTGGACCAGCTCAATATCGATGGATGTATCCATTTGAAAGGTGTGTAGTTTTCTACTAAGAATTTATTATTTATCACCTTCATTATATTATAAAGTTTATTTTTTTAATTATTGTAGGATGCTAAACAAAGTTAAGAAGACCATAAAAAATAAATCCAGAGTCGAAGGATCAATTGTTCAAGCATACTTGCTCCAAGAAATCTCATACTTTTCTTCCCATTATTTTGAATCTCATGCCATGTCTAGCAACAATAGAGTTGGTCGTAATGATGATATAATTGAAAAATGTGCAACCCAACCGACTCTATCTGTGTTTAATTTTGCTGGCCGGACTTATGGTGATGATTGCATTCGGTTGTTAGACGATAAAGAAGTTGTTGCAGCACATTTACATGTTCTTTTAAATTGTGATGAAGTTAAACCTTTCTTCAAGTAAGTTTTAAGCATTATATGAATTTAACTGTTAAGAGTAACTTAATTATAATTTGATTATAACTAACGTTGTGGCTGCAGTTTGTATGAGCAAGTTCTCATAGATACTTATGGTGATCTTAGTGATGATGCCATTGATAAACAAATTAAAGCTGACTTTTCACGATGGTTTAAAGATTATGTATGCAATAGCATAAACTAGTTATTACTGAAGAACATATCATTATAAAAGATATCATTTAATATATAAATCCAACTTATTATTATTATTATTATTATTATTATTATTATACAATAGGTCAATAAAAATCCACAAGAGATGTTGAATCCGTATTTGCAAGTCTTAGCAGAGGGACCACTAAGAAAGGCAACATCATGTCCTATTTATATTGCGAATGGATACAAATTTTGCACTTCTGCATGGGGGGAAGGAAGAAAAACATTTAACAGTGGGATATGTGTTAGTGGTATCGGACATGATGGCACTACAAATGAATATTATGGTGTTATTAAGGAGATTCTCAAATTGGAATGGACAAGGACCACTCAAAAGTCAGTTTTATTTTATTGTGATTGGTTTGATCCATCTAAACATGGCATGAAAGTTGATAGCCAATTAGGCATTGTCGAGGTTCGAAAAAAGGAAAAATATGCTAAATTTGACCCTTTTATCTTTCCTGAAACTGTAACTCAAGTTTATTATACAAATCATCCAGAAAGTAAAGGAGATAAGGCTGATTGGTGGGTTGTTATAAAGAAAAGGCCAAGAGGAATTGTGGATCAAAGACATAATGTGGAAGTTGCTTACCAAGAGGAGCAGTCACATGTTAATCCAAGCATAGAGGATGATCTGATTGATTTCTTACAAGATGATCAAGTTGTTGGGGAGGAGTTCGATATTAGTAGTATTCAACCATTTGACAACGAAGAAGGATATGATTTAGTTGACGACGAAGATGAGGAGATAGCAAGTGAAGAAGAGGAAGAGTTTTTTGATAGTGATGATTCACAAGATCACTGTCAAATCCAAGATGAGGATGAGTATGAAGATGAAGATGAAGATGAAGAATGAGAATACTGATTTGTTAACTATTTTATATTTGCTTGTTTACAATATGTTTATTCTAAGATATTTTGAAGTTTTATAGAACTATTTAGAATTTTGAGAATTTTCATTTACCAAATTTTATTTGTCCTTGGATCATTCTAAACTTCAAGATGGTATTTACAATAATTGATATCCTATTTTCTTTTATGGTCTTGAAGTAATCTAATGTTTGCATATTTGGTTCTCTTAAATGATTAGTTATTTTGGTCTACTGTTGTGTATCATGTTTTTCTTTTTGAGTTATGAACCTAGTTATTATCTGTCAGATTACTAAAGATTGTATTAACATTATTTGTTTCTTTCCCTAGATGTCAAGTAATACAGGATCTAAACAAGCTGGGCAAACTAATGGTAAAGGAGAAAAAATCCGTAAAAGAAAGACACATACAATAGAGCCTCAAGAAACTCAAATGCCTCGCGTAATCCCATCACAATCCCTCATATCTCAAACTAGTTTACTTCATGTACATGACACTCTCTTGTCTCAACATACTCCTGAAGTCAATCTGCATCAACCTAGTATTGGAGCCAATCGACCCCAAACTCATAACACTGTGTCTCAACCTCAATCTAATCAGTCGCAACCTATAAATACAGTCACTCAACCACATATGTATTCACCAGCCAATATGACTCCAGCCACCTCGTGTAGTGCGGTAGGTGATGTCAATGATAATGGCAATGATGACGATCGTATGTGGATTGTACCTGAAGAAGATGGGTAAGTATAATATTTAGTACACATGCTTTAGTTCTTTGATGCTCTAATATGGTGTAATATGTTACTCACTTCTATTTTGGTTTTGTTTTGTATGATTGCTTCTAAACCTCATGAATTAATGAGCAACATTTTGTACTTTGGACATTAAGAAGCAAACTAAAGATTTTTTTGGTAAACAATGTTATTGGTGAGTAGTGCTTTGTAGTTCAGCTTCTCTTAGCACCATACGACCTTTTTTAGCTGCAGTTACTGATCCCTTTGGTTCATTAATTAGTTCATTGGGTATCTGCAACAATTTGGGATAAAAATGATGGACAACATTCTTCTGGGAGACTTTTTCCAAGTTCTCCACTTCTGCCTCGCCTTCCATATCAATTTTACTAGCCAAGTGTTGCTTTTCAACTGAGTTGGCCACTCTATTTGCTGCCTCAGCTAATCCGATTCCATTTTCAGTCTTTAGGGACACCTAAAATCTAGTTTAGTGATGTTAATTATATGCAACAAATGAGTCAATGACCTTCCAACTTTTCTGGAACTGATTGAATGGAATGACGAGTGAAACTACCTAGTTACTTTATAAATGATTGATAACTACTCAATTTTTATGTAGGTTTGATCCTCATAAGCCCGTTATTGAAGGCATTGCTAGTTGCATTCGTAGTAAGTTTGAGATGGCTAAACCTTCTTGGAAACAATTCCCACAACCTACTCAGGATATGTGGTTTGAAGAATTCAAGGTAAGGATGTTTATAATATGAATCATGTTCAAATGTTGGTGTGTAAGTTTACAGGACTGATTCAGATTTTATTTTGATTGTGTTATAAAATACTACAGAAGAAATTTAGATGGCTCCCTCACTATAATGATGTTATACGACGCAATTTTGAGAAAAGGGCATCTTCAAGAATGACCCAACTTTTCCAAGATGTTAGAAAGGACTTGTCTGTGAAGCCAAATTGGATGGGTGATGCCGTATTCAAGGAGATAAAGAAGCATTGGGAGTCTCCTGAATTTAAGTTAAAGTCGGAACAAAACAAAAAAAACTACGATGCAAATGCAGGTGCCTCGGTTCATACAGGTGGTTGTATACCTCATCGCGTGATTTGGAAGAGATTTGTAATATATAGTCCCTTTTAAATTTTTTCTTTCTAGAAAATAGATCATATAAATGTTGATAGCATACACATATTCCTTTAATTACAGAAAGAAGCTATTGGAAGAGATCCTTCAGTTTCAGAATTTTATTTTCGCACTCATCGAAAGGAGAAAGATAAAAGTTGGGTAAATGAGAAAGCTAAGCTGCTTATGTAAGTCTTCCTTCTACAAAATATATGTATTTAAATTATTTATATGGATTGTTTTCCAAGTTGCATACACGGTGGCCTGTTTTTGACAATTTTATGATCATCTTCCATTCTTACATTTATATGGATTGTTTTCCAAGTTGCAACATGATTTTCTTAAGCTCTGTCCTTGACAACATTTGCAATAATTAGAAAGGGAATTTATTTTATAGTTGGATGTTGACATATAACAAGATTGATAGCCATATTCGCATATCATTATGTCACGACTCCAAATCCTAACAGGCCGTGATGGCGCCTATCGTGGAACTAGGCTAGCCAGCCATCATATTACTACGCACTTATTCTCATTTAACAGTTCATAATGCAAAATAAAACAATAAAGAATAATTTATATAGGTCTAACGCCCCCAATAATAACCTAACAACTCTAAACATCCTCCCAGAACTGGAGTCAATAGTCATGAGCATCTAAGAATAATTAAATCTAACTCTGCTAAAACTATAATATAAGTCTCTGAATCAAGAGCTAAAAACATAATAAGGAAGGGAAATGGAGAAGTCGTGGACGCTGGACAGCTACCTCAAAATCCCGCGACTGCTGCTAACGAACCTGCGTCAGCTACTGCTGCGAGCTCGTACCTGGATCTGTGCACAGAGGCACAGGGAGTCTTTATGAGTACGCCAACTCAGTAGTAATGAAAAGAAATCATAGTCTGAGAAATATAAAACACACAAACAAATACACCATTTCACAACAACCAGTAAAACATTAAGTCACCAAGTAGTATTCAGCAAATTCATAAGTTCAAAAACCAGTTCCTAACTCCTTTGAAAAACCAGTAAATATCATTATATCTCAGTGAAATCCTCAGTAAGACTCAGTTTGAAAACAAAGTGAATCATAGTTTGAAACATAGTAAAATCATCATAAACGCGCCCCTCAGGCCAAAATCATTTATCGTAACCATGCCCTCAGGCATTCCCTCAATCACTCAGTATCAATCATCACTCAGTATCACTCATAAGGTCTGGAAGCCTCCTCACCTCTCTCATAAGGCCTGGAATCCTCCTCACAATATAGTCTTGAAAGCCTCACTCAGTCAGACACTCTCAATTAGCCCTTAGGTCATAAACAAACCGGGTTC
>ML297624.1:0-55381 GCA_005239495.1 Nicotiana undulata
TTCTTCATTGTATGATCGTATTCGTGCCAGGCAGTATGATGATCGTCATTTGTGTGCTCTTAAAGATGCGGTTCGGCACGGATGTGCCCAGCAGGTCACAGTCGATGTTGAGGGAGTTTTGAGATTGTAGGGTCGCATTTGTGTTCCCGATGTGGACGGCATTCGTGAGTTGATATTGCAGGAGGCCCATAGTTCCCGATATTCCATGCATCCGGGCGCCGCGAAGATGTACCTGGACTTGCGGCAGCATTATTGGTGGCGTAGAATGAAGAAGGATATTGTGGCTTATGTGGCTCGGTGCTTGAATTGTCAGCAGGTTAAGTATTAGCACCAGAGATCCGGTGGTTTTATGCAGCAGATTCAGCTTCCCGAGTGGAAGTGGGAGCGTATCACGATGGATTTTGTAGTTGGACTCCCACGGACCCATAGGATGGTTGATGCAGTGTGGGTGTGGTGGACAGGCTGACCAAGTTAGCACATTTCATTCCGGTGGCGGTTTCATCTTCAGCGGAGAAGTTAGCTCAGATCTATATGAGGGAGATTGTCAGATTGCACGGTGTGCCNAAGACGTTATATGGTAGGCCATCTCGGTCTCCAGTCGGATGGTTTGAGCCCGGAGAGGCTAGGTTATTGGGTTCTGAGTTAGTCCAGGATGCCTTGGATATGGTGAAGATCATTCAGGATAGGCTTCGTACAACTTAGTCCAAGCAAAAGAGTTATGCAGATCGTAGAGTTCGAGATTTGGCTTTCATGGTAGGAGACCAGGTGTTCCTTCGAGTGTCGCCTATGAAGGGCGTGATGAGATTCGGAAAGAAGGGCAAGTTGAGCCCTAGGTATATTGGTCAATTTGAGATTTTGGACAAGGTAAGAGAGGTGGCCTACAGACTTGCCTTGCCACCGCATTTATCAGCCGTACATCCAGTGTTTCACGTATCTATGCTCCGGAGGTATATTGCAGATCCATCTCATGTTATAGACTTCAGCGGTGTCCAGTTGGACAAGGATCTGACTTATGAGGAGGAGCCGGTAGCTATATTAGATAGGCAGGTTCGCCAGTTGAGGTCGAAGAGTTATCCTTCGGTCTGTGTTCAGTGGAGAGGTCAGCCTGCCAAGGCAGCTACTTGGGAGTCCGAGTCTGATATGAGGGGTCGTTATCCCCATCTTTTCTTAGACTCAGGTACTTTTCTATGTCCGTTCGAGGATGAACGTTTGTTTTAGAGGAGGAGATCGTGATGACCAAAAAGGTCATCCTAAGTAATCCTAGCTAAATCTGTGTTCCGAGGCCCCGAAAGCCTCTATTAATCTCACCTCGGTAAGCGGGCGCAGCCGGGAAGTCCTTATGTTGAAATTTGATGAAAATGGAAATTAATGATAATTAAATGAATAAAGTTGACTTTGGTCAACATTTTTGGTAAACGGATCCGAACCCGTGATTTGACGGTCTCGGAGGGTCCGTAGGAAAACATGGGACTTGGGCGTATGCCCGAAATCGAATTCCGAGGTCCCAGGCCCGAGAAATAAATTTTTAAAGAAAATTGTTTTCTGAAAATAATAAAAGAATTTGAAAATGAATTATTATGTGAACACCGTGTTACCGAGCCCGTATTATGGTTCCGAAGCCCGGAACATGTTTATTATATGTTATGTGAGTTATCTGTGAAATTTTGTGTAGAACGGATTTGAAATGACGTGTTTCGGATCAAAATTGGTAAAATTAAGCTTTATGAAGTTTTAAGAAATTTCTAGGAGTTTTGAGGTTTAATTCGTTGAGTTTGATGATATTTTGGTGATTTAAAAGCTTGAATAAGTCCATAGGGTATTTTGGGAGTTGTATGTGTTTTTGGTTTCGAGCCCCGAGGGCTCGTGTGTGATTCGGGTAGGTGTTCGGGGTGGTCAACTTAGGAAAATCACTGCTGATGCACCATCTTCTGGTGTGTCTGCACCTGCGAGCCTAGAGCAGCAGGTGCAAGACCGCAGGCGCGACACCAAGTCTGCAGGTGCGGCCCCCCTCGCAGGCGCGACCCAGGCACCGTAGGTGCGGCTCCGCAGGGGTGACATTCCTTCCGCAGGTGCGGCCCCTTCTGGGCCTGACCCAAGTCCGCATGTGCGACCATTTTTCCGCACCTGCGATACTGCAGGTGCGAGCCTTCCTTCCGTAGGTGCGAGATTCGTCCAGTGATTTTTTTCCCTGAAGTCCAAAACAGAAACATTACGGGATTTAACCCACTTCTTCTCAAACCTCTTCTTCTCCAGAACACCTTAGCCATTTTTGAAGAGTTCCATCACTACAATCTCAGAGGTAATCGATTCTAACACCAATTCCTTCCACTTTTCTTCCATAATCACTAGAACCTAGGCCTAAAATCCTAAAATCAAGTAGAAATTAAGGGTTTTGGGTAGAGTTAGGGCTTATGGGATTTTGGGCGATTCAACCTCAATTTGGGGTCAGATCTTAAAACAAATCATATATTTAAACTCGTGGGGTTATGGGTGATCGGGTCTTGGTCCGAACCTCGAGTTTGGACCAAGCGGACCTAGGGTCGAATTTTGGTATTTTTGGAAGAATGATAGGAATTGCATATCTAGGCTATGGGATTGTGTTATTGAGTCTTTATTGATATTATTGAATTAATTATGCCTAGATATCGTTGTTTCGGAGTCGGATTATAAAGGAAAGACGGTCTTAGAGGGTTGATTGCTATACTTTGGACCGAGGTAAGTGTCTTGCCTAACTTTGGTGAGGGAATAGGTATTATTTGCTATGTGCTAAGTGATTATCATGTTCATTGCATAGGTGAGGTGACGAGTACCTATGCAATGTGTGTCAAGCATGCCCGTGAGTCTATTTTGATAGAAATTGCAGTATTTCTTCCATGTTTAGCATATTATGAGATTGTCTTTACTTGGTAATTTATTCTTGATTGAAAGTATTGGCTGTTGAGCTTGAGAAGTGTTGATACGAATGATAATCCAAGTGTAGAGTATGCGATTGAGGTGATTGGTTATAGCTGAGACCCTTGCCGGGCATTTATTGAGTTATTAATTGATGTTTTCCTTTTCTGGGTGTTTTTGAACTGTCTATTTCCACTATGCTGTACTCCTTGCCATTATATCTGTTATTGTTTGGTGAGGAAGAGTGTAAAGCACGAAGGGTGATGTCGTGCCATGATTCATATTGATTATAAGCACGAAGGTTAATGTCGTGCCATGACTTTTATTGATTCTAAGCACGAAGGTTAATGACGTGCCATGATAAATTGTACATTGCATTGTGAGGAAGAGAGTAAAAGCACGAAGGGTGATGCCGTGCCATGATTCATATTGATTATAAGCACGAAGGTTAATGTTGTGCCATGATACATTGTACATTTCAATGTCAGGAAGAGAGTAAAAGCACAAAGGGTGATGTCGTTCCATGATATTTGATTACATTGCATAGTGAGGAAGAGTGTAAAGCACGAAGGGTGATGTCGTGCCATTGTTTACATTTTTGGTACTTATACTTGTTTCGTTGGCTATTGTGTTAGATTGCCTCCCTTGTTTACTTCTATCTTTCAATTTGACTGATTCATTTCACTTGTTTCCTCTTTACTGCTCCCGTATCCCTTACTTGTCTGCTTATCTCTTGCCTTGTATTATCCCTGTTACCTGCTGTAGAATAGGACATGTTATCGTTATTGTCAAGTCTAGCCTCTTCACTACTTCGGTCGAGGTTAGGCTCGGTACTTACTCAGTACATGGGGTCGGTTGTACTGATGCTACACTGCACTTCTTAATGTTGTGCAGATCCCGCATCCGGACCCAGTGGACCGCATTAAGGGAGTCACCTTCAGTCCACGCAGAGCTTCAAGGTATACCCGCTGGCGTTCGTGGGCCTTGGTGTCTCTCCTGCATTTGGATTCCTTATTGTCTTCCTTTTCCTCCTAGTTTCAAGACAATTTTATATTTCTTTTCAGACTTTGTATTTAGCACTCAGTTTAGATAGTTCGTGAGGTTGTGACACCCCGGTTTTGGGATTATGCGATGTTGTTATCTTTACTATGTCATTACGCATTCACAGAGTATTTTTACATTTCCGCTGTTAAAGTTATACAGTATGTTGGTTATTTCAGTTCAGATTTGAAGGGTATCAATTTTACTATTGTTGAATTGATTTGAAAATATTAATGTGTAGTATACGTTGGCTTGTCTAGTGGGTTCAACGTTAGACGCAGTCACGGTCTGAAAGGTGGGATTTCGGTCGTGACATAAAGGAAGGAAGTCTGCACTCTGAGCTGTGTGTTGCAGTTAGATTACTAAGTATAAAATCTGATTGGAATATTTCTCAAGCAGCCATGGACTCTTTCATTGACCTTATGAGTGAACTAGTTGACCCTGATACCAACTTACCTGGTGATTTCTATAAGGCAAAGAGATTGGTTTCTAAGTTAGGAATTTCGTCAATGAGAATTGACTGTTGTGAAGATGGTTGCACGTTATATTATAAAGATCATGCAAATTTAAATAGTTGTAAATTTTGCGACAAGCCTCGTTTCAAGAGGCTTTCCAGCGGGAATATGGTCTCTATCAAGGTGATGCATTATGTACCTCTTATACCTTGGTTAGAGAGGTTATATGTCACGACCCAAAATCCCACCTTCAGGTCGTGACTGTGTCTAACGTTGAACCCGCTAGACAAGCCAACGTGTACAGTTAAACTAACATGATAACACCGAATTAACAGAATTAACCAAAAATAATTTACAAATTTTAACAGCGGAAATTGATAAAACAGGACTAGGTGATAGAAAACAAATACAATACGTTGTAACAATCCCCGAATCTGGAGTCACTAACTCACGGACATACTAAAAGATTACTACAAACAAGGGGCTGAACAATAATTGTATACAACTGTCTTTGGAAATACATGAAAAAGACAGGAAGGAAGAAAAAGGGATAGAGGAGACGTCAAGGCCCATGAACGTCTGCGGGTCCACCTTGCAATCTCCGAGGTGGACTGAAGGATACTCCCTCTAACGATGTCCACTGGGCCTGGCTACGGGATCTGCCCAACATAAAGAAGTGCATATGTAGCATCAGTACAACCGACCCCATGTACTGAGTAAGTGCCGAGCCTAACCTTGGCCGAAGTAGTGACGAGGCTAGACCTGACAACGCACATTAACCTATCTACTCTACAACATATAACATGGAAAAGGGCAAGAGATAAGCAGATAAACATGGGACACGAGAGCAGTTAATGGGGGTAACAAGTGAGATAAAGCAGTTAATTAAACACATAGAGCCAACGAGAAAGGCAAGTTAACAAGAATGCTAACGTAACAAGTATAATTACCAGAAATGTAAATAATGGCATGGCATCACCCTTCGTGCTTTTACTCTTTTCCTCACAATGCGATTGTACAATATAAAATGACAGGAATCATGGCACGGCATCACCCTTCGTGCATTTACTCTCTTCCTCATTATGCAATATATGGTGTAATCAATATCAATCATGGCACGGCATCACCCTTCGTGCGTTTACTCTCTTCCTCATTATGCAATATACGATGGCAATGTAAATCATGGAACGACATCACCCTTCGTGATTTACACTCTTCCTCACCATAACAATGACAATTATCAAAATGGCAAGGGATGCAGCATAGTGGAAAACACAAGTCATAATCCCCCGTCAAGGGGAATACTATCAGTCAATATCATAACAATTGCCCGGCAAGGGTCTCAGCTATAACCACACTGTTCAAGTATATCCTTTACAATTGAGCTCTAAATCAAACCATTCACATCACAAGTTTATCAACAAGGATTTTCAACAACCATCAACTTCCAACTAGAGACAGTTTCACAATATAATGAATATGGGAGTAATAACAAGAATTTCATCAAAACAGACTTACAGGCATGCTTGACACACAATGCATAGATACTCGTCACCTCACCTATGCATTGAACATGATAAACACATAGCACATAGCACACGATACCTATTCCCTCACCAAAGCTAGGCAAGACACTTACCTCGGGTCCAAGAATAGCAATTCAAGCTTCTAATACCGCCTTTCCTTTTGAATTCAACTCCGAAACGATAATATCTAGACATAATTAACTTATTAACATCAATAATGACTCATTAATACAATCCCATAGCCTAAATATACAATTCCTAGCATTCTTCCAAAAATACCAAAATTCGACCCCGGGCCCGCTTGGTCCAAACACGAGGCTCGGACCAAAACCCGATTACCCATACCCCCACGAGTTCAAATATATAATTTGTTTTGAAATCCGACCCCAAATTGAGGTTGGATTACCCAAAATCCCATAAGCCCTAACTCTACCCAAAAACCCCTAATTTCTACCCTTAAAACTCTAGGATTTTTTATGATAATTGATGAAAAACCTTAGAAAGTTGGAGGAAAATCAGTTAGCGAGCACTTACCTACGAGTTGGAAAGAAAATCTCTTGAGAAAATCGCCCTAGGTATTCTATTTTTGAGAAAAAGTGAGAGGAAGAACGTCTGAAATTGTTTTTAAAAAAATCACTGTTCGACTCTCGCACCTGCGGTACATGGCTCGCACGTGCGATCTCGCAGGTGCGGGAAAAAGGTCGCACCTGCGGAATTGGGTCAGGCCCATAGGGGGCCGCACCTCCGGAATTGGGTCCGCTCCTGCGAAGTCGCTCCTGTGGAGATTTGTCCGCGCCTACGAGAGGGACCGCACCTGCGGACTGGGCGTCGCGCCTGTGGCCCTAGGCTCGCAGGTGCGGGCACACTAGAAATGGGTGCACCAACAGTGTTTTCATGAGTTAAAACACCCCGAATACCTACCTGAAACCCCCCGAGCCCTCGGGGCTCAAACCCAAATATACACACAACTCCCAAATCATCCTATGGACTTATTCAAGTGATTAAAATGCCAAATTAACATCAAAATCAATGAATTAAACCTCAAAACTCATAGAATTTTCTTAAAACTTCATAAGGTTCAATTATTCCGATTTTGATCCGAAACACGTCATATCAAGTCCGTTTTACACCAAATTTCACAGATAGCTCACATAACATATATTAGACCTGTTCCGGGCTCCAAAACTATAATACGGGCCCGATTACACGGTTTTCACATGAATATTCATTTTCAAAAACCTTTATATTTTTCAGAAAATAATTTTCTTTAAAAATTCATTTCTCGGGCTTGGAACCTCGGAATTCGATTCCAGGCATACGCCCGAGTCCCATATTTTCCTACGAACCCTCGGGGACCGTCAAATTACGGGCCGGGTCTTTTTACTAAAAATGTTGACCAAAGTCAACTTTAATCAATTAATTATTAGAAATTTCATTTTTTCCTCAAGTTTTCACATAAAAGCTTCTCGGTTACCTGCCCGAGTTGCGCACACATATCGAGGTGAGATTAACAGAGGCTTTCGGGGCCGGAACACAGATTTAGCTAGATTTATACAGGATGACCTTTTGGGTCATCACAATCTCCACCTCTAATACAAACGTTCGTCCTCGAACGGACATAGAAGAGTACCTGAGTCTGAGAAAAGATGGGGATAACGGCTCCGCATGTCAGACTCGGACTCCCAAGTAGCTGCCTCAGCAGGGTGACCTCTCCACTGAACACGAACCGAAGGATAACTCTTCAATCTCAACTGACGAACCTGCATAGCTAATATGGCTATTGGATCCTCCTCATAAGACAAATCCCGGTACAACTGTACACCGCTGAAGTCAAGAACATGGGATGGATCCGCAATGTACCTCCTGAGCATAAAGATACATGAAACACTGGGTGCACGGCTGATAAATGCGGTGGCAAGGCAAGTCTGTAGGCCACCTCTCCTACCTTATCAAAAATCTCAAATGGACCAATGTACCTAGGGCTCAACTTGCCCTTCTTCCCGAACCTCATCACACCCTTCATAGGCGATACTCGAAGAAACATCCGGTCTCCTATCATAAAAGCCAAGTCTCGAACTCTGTAATCCGCATAACCCTTTTGCCTGGACTGAGCTGTGCGAAGTCTATCCTGAATAATCTTCACCTTGTCCAAGGCATCCTGGACTAACTCAGAACCCAACAATCTAGCCTCTCCCGGCTCAAACCATCTAACTAGAGACCGACACCGTCTACCATACAACGCCTCATACGGAGCCATCTGAATACCCGACTGGTAGCTGTTGGTAGGCAAACTCAGCTAAAGGCAACAACTGGTCCCATGAACCACTAAAATCAATGACACAAGCTCACAACATATCCCCCAAAATCTGAATAGTATGCTCGGACTGTCCGTCCTTCTGAGGATGAAATGTTGTGCTCAAATCAATCTGTGTGCCCAACTCTCGCTGAAATACTCTCTAGAAATGGGAGATAAACTGAGTACCTCTGTCTGATATAATGGATAAGGGCACACCATGCTATCAAACAATCTCTCTCATATATATCTTTGCCAACTTCTCCGTTGAATATGAAACTGATACTGGAATGAAATGTGCTGACTTGGTCAGTCTATCCACAACAACCCAAACCACATCCAACATCCTATGAGTCCGTGGGAGCCCAACTACAAAGTCCATGGTGATACGCTCCCACTTCCACTCCGGAAGCTGAATCTGCTGCATAAAAACCACCGGGTCTCAGGTGCTCGTACTTAACCTGCTGACAGTTCAAGCACCGAGCTACATAAGCTAGAATATTCTTCTTCATTCTACGCCACCAATAATGTTGCCGCAAGTCCTGGTACATCTTTGCGGCGCCCGGATGAATGGAATACCGGGAACTATGGGCCTCCTGAAGTATCAACTCACGAATACCCTCCACATCAAGTACACAAATACGGCCCTGCATCTACAGAACTCCCTCATCATCAACCGTAACCTGCTTGGCACCTCCGTGCCGGACTGTATCTTTGAGAACACATAAATGATGATCTTCGTACTGCCTGGCCCGAATACGGTCATACAATGAAGAACGGGCCACAGTATGGGCCAAAACACTGCCAGTCTCAGAAACCTCCAATCTCACAAATCGGTTGGCTAAAGCCTGAACATCCCACGCAAGAGGTCGCTCCCCGACTGATAAATAAGCTGGACTGCCCATACTAACTGACTTCCGGCTCAAGGCATCGGCCACCACATTGGCCTTCCCTAGATGGTAGAGGATGGTAATATCATAATCCTTCAACAACTCTAACCATCTCCTCTGCCTCATATTCAACTCCTTCTGTATGAACAGATACATCAAGCTCTTATGGTCTGTGAACACCTCACATGGTACTTCCGTACAGATAGTGCCTCCAAATCTTCAAAGCGTGAACAATAGCTGCAAGCTACAAATCATGGACGGGATAGTTCTTCTCATGAATCTTCAACTGACGAGAAACATAGGCTATAACCTTGTCGTCCTGCATCAACATTGCACCCAGCCCAACCCGTGAAGCATCACAATACACGGTATACGGTCCTGTACCTGAGGGCAATACTAACACTGGTGTCGTGGTCAAGGCTGTCTTGAGCTTCTGAAAGCTCGCCTCACACTCATCAGACCACCTGAACTGAGCACACTTCTGGGTCAACCTAGCCATCGGGGCTGCGATAGATGAAAAATCCTCCACAAATCAGCGATAGTAACTTGCTAAGCCCAAGAAACTCCGAATCTCTGTAGCTGAGGTGGGCCTAGGCCAATATCTAACTGCTAAAATCTTCTTGGCGTCCACCTGAATACCCTCTGACGAAACCATGTGGCCTAGAAATGCAACTGAACTCAACCAAAACTCACACTTGGAGAATTTGGCATACAACTGACTATCCCTCAGAGTCTGGAGAACGACTCTAAGGTGCTGCTCATGCTCCTCTCGACTACGGGAATAGATCAAGATATCATCAATAAACACAATCACGAATGATTCCAAAAAAGGCCTGAACACCCGATTCATCAATTCCTTAAAAGCAGCGGGGGCATCTGTCATCCCAAATGACATAACCAAAAACTCATAGTGCCCATAACGAGTGCGAAAAGTTGTCTTAGGAACATCAGACGCCCTGATCCTCAGCTGATGGTAACCAGATCTCAAGTCTATCTTGGAGAACACTGTAGCACTGAAGCTGGTCAAAGAGATCATCAATCCTCGGCAAGGGATACTTGTTCTTAATAGTGACCTTATTCAACTGCCGGTAGTCAATACACATCCTCATCGAGCCATCTTTCTTCTTGACAACAACACTGGAGCACCCCAAGGAGAAACACTAGGCCTAATGAAGCCTTTATCTAGCAAATCCTACAACTGCTCCTTCAACTCCTTCAACTCCTTCAACTCTGGCGGGGCCATACGATACGGCGGAGTAGAAATGGGATGAGTGCCCTGAGCTACCTCAATACAAAAGTCAATATCCCTGCCGGGTGGCATACCCGGCAGGTCAGCAGGGAATACCTCTGGAAACTCACGAACTACGGCCACCGACTCCAGGGAAGGAACCTCGGCACTAGAATCACGAACATAGGCCAGATAGGCCAAACAACCCTTCTTGACCATGCGCCGAGCCTTCATATAAGAAATAACCCTACAAGAAGAATGACTAGGAGTCCCCCTCCACTCCAAAAGAGATACCCCTGGCAAGGCCAAGTTCACTGCCTTGGCATGACAGTCCAGAATAACATAATAGGAGGATAACCAATCAATCCCCAATATAACATCAAAGTCAACCATATCAAGAAGAAAAAGATCAACCTGGGTCTCCAGACCACCAATAACTACCAAGAAAGCACAGTAGACTCGATCTACCACTATAGAATCACCCACCGGTGTAGACACATGCACAACAGTACTCAAGGAATCACGAGGCATGCTCAGATAAGGGAAAAAATATGAAGACACAAACGAGAATGTAGAACCCGGATCAAATAACACCGAAGCCTCTCGGTTGCAAACTGAAACCGTACTTGTAATAACTGCGTCAGAAGCCTCAGCAACAGGACGGACAGGAAAAGCATAGCACCGGGGCTGAGCCCCTCCAACCTGCACATCTTCGGATCTACCTGCTACGGGATGACCTCTACCTCTCGTGGACTGTGCTCCACCTCTATGAGTCTGACCTCTACCTCTGGCACCACGACCACCACCCCTAGCTGGCTAAGGGGGTGGGGGTGCACCTGCTGCGGGGACTATGGCGCGAGAACCCTGATACTGAGAACTACCCTAAACCCTGGGCAATACCTCGCAATGTGCTCCGAAACACCACAAGAATGACACAGCCTCTGTTGATATGGATGGGGACTCTGGAATTGTCCCGGACGACCCGGATAACCACCCTGGTAACTCTGAAGCGGATATGCACTGATAGGTGCTGGTGGTGCACTAATAGGAGCTGGCGATGCACGGTGAGATACTTGAAGTGCTAACTGAAAAGGTCGGGGTGACTGACCTCTGCCGAAAGAATCCCTGCCTCCAGATGAGGCTCCACTGAATCTACCAAAGTGACGGGGCCTCTTGTCAGCTCCCTGACCACCACTCTATGATAAAATCATCTCAATCCTCCTGGCCATATCGGCCGCATCCTGGAAGGAAATATCAGTACCTGACTCTCTGGCCATCTGAAGTCTGATAGGCTGGGCCAAACCCTCAATAAATCTCCAAACCCTCTCCCGATAAGTGGGAAGTATCATCAATGCAGGCCTGGCTAAGGTTATAAACCTGGTCTCGTACTGAGTGACTGACATAGAACCCTGCTGGAGATGCTCAAACGGCCTATGAAGATCCTCTCACTGAGTAATGGGAAGGAACTTCCCCAAGAATACCTATGAGAACTGAATCCAAGTCAAAGGTGCAGACCCAGCTGGTCTGGTCAAGAAATAATCCCTCCACCAAGTCTTGGCTGCGCCAGATAACCGAAAGGTAGGAAAGTCAACTCCATTGAACTCTACTCTGCCCATGTTCCGAAGAACCTCATGGCAGCTGTCCAAATAATCTTGGGGATCCTCTGATGGTGCACCGGTAAATGTAGAAGTGAATACCTTGGTGAATATATCCAACCTTTATAGGTCATCTTCTGACATAACTACTCCCTCAACTGCCAGTACCACAATACCCAACTGAGCTACTCCGGTTGTCTGAGGTGCTGGAGTCTGAAATTGAGTGGAAACCTGTTATGGGGTATGAATAACAGGAGTCTGGGTACCTCCCCCAGCCTGAGAACCAACTGGTGCAGTAGGAAGAAGACCGGCCTGAGCCACACTCTCCATGAGTCCCACTAAGCGGACTAGAGCGTCCTAAAGCACTGGGGTAGCAATGAACCCCTCTGGGACCTGAGCTGGTCCAACTGGGACTGTCTGAGCAGGAACCTCACCGGCATAGTCTACCTGTGGGTCCTCAACTGCAGCTGCTGCTCTAGTTCTGCCTCAGCCTCGGCCCCTCGTAGGAGCTGCAATAGGAGGGTTAGGCTGCTGATCGGTCGATGAGGAAGCACGCGTTCTCGCCATCTGCGAGAGAGTAATTAGAGACTCAATTAGTATTTAGAATTCAATTGGCACGACAGAGATAAAGAAATGTGGAATTATCCTAACTTTGCAGCCTCTGGGGATAAGTACAAACGTCTCCGTACCGATCCCTCATACTCTACCAAGTTGTCCGTGAGTTGTGATACCTAAGCAACCTAGGGCTCTGATACCAACTTGTCACGACCCGAAATCTCACCTTCAGGCCGTGACTGCGTCTAACGTTGAACACGCTAGACAAGCCAACGTGTACAGTTAAACTAACATAATAAAACTGAATTAACAGAATTAACCAAAATAGTTTACAAATTTTAACAGCGGGAATAGATAAAACAGGACTAGGTGATAGAAAACAAATACAATACGTTGTAACAATCCCCGAATCTGGAGTCACTAACTCACGGACATACTAAAAGATTACTACAAACAAGGGGCTGAACAATAACTGTATACAACTGTCTTTGGAAATACATGAAAAAGACAGGAAGGAAGAAAAAGGGATAGAGGAGACGTCAAGGGCCACGAACGTCTGCGGGTCCACCTTGCAATCTCCAAGGTGGAATAAAGGATACTCCCTCTAACGATGTCCACTGGGCCCGGCTGCGGGATCTGCACAACATAAAGAAGTGCAGGTGTAGCATAAGTATAACCGACCCCATGTACTGAGTAAGTGCCGAGCCTAACCTCGGTCGAAGTAGTGACGAGGCTAGACCTGACAACGCACATTAACATGTTCTACTCTACAACATATAACATGGAAAAGGGCAAGAGATAAGCAGATAAACATGGGACACGGAAGCAGTTAATGGGGGGTAACAAGTGAGATAAAGCAGTTAATTAAACACATAGAGCCAACGAGAAAGTCAAGTTAACAAGAATGCTAACGTAACAAGTATAATTACCAGCAATGTAAATAATGGCACGACATCACCCTTCGTGCTTTTACTCTTTTCCTCACAATGCGATTGTACATCATAAAATGACAGGAATCATGGCACGGCATCACCCTTCGTGCCTTTTACTCTCTTCCTCATTATGCAATATATAGTGTAATCGTTATCAATCATGGCACGACATCACCCTTCGTGCTTTACACTCTTCCTCACCATAACAATGACAATTATCAAAATGGCAAGGGATGCAGCATAGTGGAAAACACAAGTCATAATCACCCGTCAAGGGGAATACTATCAGTCAATATCATAACAATTGCCCGGCAAGGGTCTCAGCTATAACCACATTGTTCAGGTATATCCTTTACAATTGAGCTCTCAATCGAACCATTCACATCCCAAGTTTATCAACAAGGATTTTCAACAACCATCAACTTCCAAGTAGAGACAGTTTCACAATATAATGAATATGGGAGTAATAACAAGAATTTTATCAAAACAGACTTACGGGCATGCTTGACACACAATGCATAGATACTCGTCACCTCACCTATGCATTGAACATGTTTAACACATAGCACATAGCACACGATACCTATTCCCTCACCAAAGCTAGGCAAGACACTTACCTCGGGTCCAAGAATAGAAATTCAAGCTTCTAATACCGCATTTCCTTTTGAATTCAACTCCGAAACGACAATATCTAGACATAATTAACTTATTAACATAACTAATGACTCATTAATACAATCCCATACCTAAATATACAATTCCTAGCATTCTTCTAAAAATATCAAAATTCGACCCCGGACCCGCTTGGTCAAAACACGAGGCCGGACCAAAACTCGATTACCCATACCCCCACGAGTTCAAATATATAATTTGTTTTGAAATCTGACCCCAAGTGAGGTTGGATTACCCAAAATCCCATAAGCCCTAACTCTACCCAAAAACCCCTAATTTCTACCCTTAAAACCCTAGGAATTTTTATGATAATTGATGAAAAACCTTAGAAAGTTGGAGGAAAATCAGTTAGTGAGCACTTACCTACGTGTTGGGAAGAAAATCTCTTTAGAAAATCGCCCTAGGTCTTCTATTTTTGAGAAAAAGTGAGAGGAAGAACGTCTGAAATTGTTTTTAAAAAAATCACTGTTCGACTCTCGCACCTGCGGTACATGGGTCGCACCTGCGATCTCGCAGGTGCGGGAAAAAGGTCGCACCTGCGGAATTGGGTCAGGCCCATAGGAGGCCGCACCTGCGAAAATGGGTCCGCTCCTGCGGAGATTTGTCCGCGCCTGCGAGAGGGACTGCACCTGCGGACTGGGCGTCGCGCATGTGGTCTCGCACATGCGGCCCTAGGCTCGCAGGTGAGGGCACACCAGAAATGGGTGCACCAGAAGTGTTTTCATGAGTTAAAACACCCCGAATACCTACCTGAAACACCCCCAAGCCCTCGAGGCTCAAACCCAAATATACACACAACTCCCAGACCATCCTATGGACTTATTCAAGTGATTAAAACGCGAAATTAACATCAAAATCAATGAATTAAACCTCAAAACTCATAGAATTTTCTTAAATCTTCATAAGGTTCAATTATTCCGATTTTGATACGAAACACGTCATATCAAGTCCGTTTTACAGCATAATACGGGCCCGATAACACGGTTTTCACATGAATATTCATTTTCAAAAACCTTTATATTTTCAGAAAACAAGTTTCTTTAAAAATTCATTTCTCGGGCTTGGGACCTCGGAATTCGATTCCGGGCATACGCCCAAGTCCTATATTTTCCTACGGACCCTCCAGGACCGTCAAATCAGGGGTTCGGGTTCGTTTACAAAAAATGTTGACCAAAGTCAACTTTAATCAATTAATTATTAGAAATTATATTTTTTCCTCAAGTTTTCACATAAAAGCTTCCCGGCTACCTGCCCGAGCTGTGCACGCATATCGAGGTGAGATTAATGGAGGCTTTCAAGGCCTCGAAACACAGATTTAGCTAGATTTATACAGGATGAACTTTTGGGTCATCACATTATATGCTTAGATGAGTTCTGCTTCTCATATGAGATGGCACTTTGAAAATAGAAGACCACCTGGTGTTATGTGTCATCCTTCAGATGGAGAAGCTTGGAAGAACTTTTATAGGACATATCCAGATTTTCCTAGTGAACCAAGGAACATTTGGTTAGGTCTGTGTGCGGATGGATTCACGCCTTTTTCTGTATTTGCGACACCATATTCATGCTGGCCTGTCTTTCTTACACCTTATAATCTACCACCTGAGTTGTGCATGACTAGTCCATATATATTCTTAAATTGTATTATCCCCGATCCACGTAATCCGAAAATTTTGATTGATGTATATTTGCAACCTTTGATTGATGAGCTAAAACAATTGTGGTACGATGGTGTTGAAACATATGACATATCAACCAAGCAGAATTTCAATTTGCGTGCTAATTTAATGTGGACAATTAACGATTTTCCTACATATGGAATGTTGTCTGGGCGGATGACTGCTGGTAAGCTAGCTTGTCCTTACTGCATGGAAAATAGTAAAGCGTTCACTTTGAAACATGGCCGAAAGCAATCATGGTTTGATTGTCATCGTCAATTCTTGCCTCCTGATCATGAGTTTAGAAGGATGAAAAATGCATTCAAAAAGAATAAAATGGAGTATGATTCTCCACCTCCGATACAATCAGGTGAGGAAATTTGGGAGAGGGTCCAGAACTTCAGTAAAGTTACTGAAACTCCACCTTATAGATTCCCTGGATATTGTGTTACTCATAATTGGACGAAACAGAGTATATTTTGGGAGTTGCCTTATTGGAAGGATAATCTTCTCCGTCACAACCTTGATGTCATGCATATTGAGAAGAATTATTTTGATAATTTTTTCAACACAGTGATGGATGTTAAAGTTAAGACAAAGGATAACCCGAAGGCTAGAATGGACTTACAATAATATTGCAGGCGGCCTGAATTATACTTGAAGACAGAAAACAATGGTAAGTTATTCAAGCCCAAAGAAAGTTACACATTCACTTTGGAGGAAAGACGGCAAATTTGTGATTGGGTAACGAAATTGAATATGCCTGAGGGTTATGCGTCGAATCTTGGAAACAAAGTTGATATGGAGGTAGGGAAGTTGAGCCATATGAAAAGTCATGACTGTCACATTTTCATGGAGACCTTAGTGCCTATTGCATTTTGTGGTTTTCCTGAAAGAATCTGGAAACCCATCACAGTGATTAGTTTGTTTTTCAAAGACTTGTGTTCTTCCACATTAAGGGAAGAAAACCTACTCCGGATGGATCAGAACATTCGTGTAACGTCTACTAAGATGGAAAGATATTTCCATGTGGTTTTTTTATGTTATGGAACACCTTCCAATTAGAGGTGTTAATCGGGCCGGGCTGACCCGCTAACAACCCGGTTCAACCCGAGTTAGCCTCGTCCAGCCCGTTACTGTAGATAATAGGGCGGGTTGGGCAGGGGACGGGTTTGTAACGTCCAGTTTTTTTTTAACGGGTCACCGAACCTGCTACAACCTGTTAAGCACTTAACGGGTTCTTAACGGGCTACAGCCCGGTTCAGCCCGTTAACCCGATTTTTTTTTTTTTTTAAATCTGACCGTTGCCAACGTTCAAATACCAAAAAGGCTCGTTGGCCAACAGCCATTTCTGCCCAAAACAACCATATGGTTCAATTTTATTAATATTTTAGCCCCCCACCCCTTATAATTTCTAAATTACAATTGTAACCTTTTAAAAACTATAAATAGCCCCCTTTCTTCTTCATTATTCCTCACAATTCAATTCATTTTCTCTCTAATTCTCTCTCAATTCTCTCTTGATAATATTCTCAATTACTCATTATTTCAAGTTTTCAACTTTCAAGTTTCATCAAATATGAAGAGTTGTCTAAAGCATCCACCAGTAATTCGTTTGATTAATTGATTTGAGACAGTTTGTGTTATTATAATATTATTAGACGTATTATGTATTTATGTTTAATGTTTTAGTTTGTTATTTTAATATTATTAGACGTATTATGCATTTATGTTTAATATTTTAGTTTGTATTTTAATATTATTAGACGTATTATGCATTTATGTGTAATGTTTTAGTTTGTTATTTTAATATTAATATATTATTAGACATATAAGACTATAAGTGCAAGTTTGAACTTTAATTTATATTTTATAGTATGTAAAGTTGTAAAATTTAATAGTTTAATTTGCAAGTTTTAGTTTGTTCTTTTAATTCTAACCCTTAAAAGTTTAATTCTAATCTTTAATTTTAACCCTTAAAAGTTTACAAACACTTAACTATCAATAACATTGAAAAATAAAAATATAACTTAATTTAAAAATATATATATATATATATATATATATGAGCCCGACCCGCCCGAGCCCATTAAGCCCGACCCCGTACGGGCCCTATAGAACCCGAAAAATCCCAGCCCGCCACCAGTCCGTTAACCCCAGCCCGATAACAACCCGCCCCGAAACCGAACGGGCTGACATTTTTTGTGTCCAGCCCGCACGATAAAAACCTCTACTTCCAATCCACCTTGTACACGAGGCACGACTTGGAGGGTCTGTTCAATACAGATGGATGTATTCCTTTGAGAGGTAATATTATAAGTTTTATATAATTTTGTGTTTTATTTGAATGTTCTTGGCTAACCTGAAATTATGTAGGACAATTGGCAAATGCAAACAATTTGTTAAGCAGAGGAATATGATTGAAGGATCTATATGCGAAGCTTATCTTGCAAAGGAAACTTCTCATTTTTTCTCTTATTATTTTGAGAGTAAGGTGAGATGTGCTAGGAATAGGCCCAATAGGAACACGGTCGAATGTGTGAATGATCCATTATATCCGCCTATGTCCATATTCAATCAACCAGGCCGATGTTCTAAGGATGTTAGAAAGAGAAGTTTGAGTGATATGGAGTACAAGTCAGCTACACTTCATGTGTTACTAAATTGTCCCGAAGTTGTACCATTTCTCAAGTAAGTATTGATTTAGTAGTTATCAAAATATAAAATTTAATGTGATTACATCTCAATGCAACTACTAAAAAAATTTGATGTGTCCCAGTCACTTCGTGGGTCAATTTGGCCATGATGTTGTATATACGGGATTTGATACATGGTTCAAACAATTTGTAAGTTTATCCGTATAATATTCTAACACAATGTAGGTAAACAATGTTTGGAAGTTACGCTAACTTATGAAATTTTTTAACAATATGTAGGTAAATGTTCCAAATAATGGTGTAAATAAATTTTTGAAAGATATATCTTGGGGACCTGGGCTTCAGGTCACAACAATGTCTAAGTACGTTGTGAATGGTTATAAGTTTCATACAGAGGATTGCTCTAAAAAAATAGCAACAACAGCGGGGTGTGGGGTGAAGGAGGTGATGGCAACCAAGTTGGAGATATTGATTATTATGGTGTGCTCAAAGAAATAATTGAACTAGAATATACAGGTTGGCCATATAAGAAATTGATACTCTTTAGATGCAAGTGGTTTGACCCACATCCAACAAGAGGTACAAGAGTACACAACCAATACAACATAATTGAGGTTAATCATACGAGGGAGTATGATCGCTATGATCCTTTCATAATTGCACATAATTTTAGGCAAGTATATTATGCTCCTTATCCATTGCGGCGAAATAAGTCTGATTGGTGGGTTGTAATTAAAACTAAGCATGTAGGTAGGGTGGAAGTCGAGAATGTGTTAGATGTTGCTTATCAAAACGATATCTCCAGTGTTCACCAAATAGTGGACGAACGTTTAGAAAATGATTTGGAACATCCTACACGCATATTGGAAGAAGTTGATATAGATGAAGTAACAATTATAGAAAATGAGGAAGAAGAATCAACTGATGAAGCTCAAACTAGTGAGGAAGAAGAATTCTCGGACGAGGAACAATACGTCGATGAGCTTTAAAAAGTTGGTTTATTTAATAACTCTCATTTTATAGCTAGTTTCTTATATGTTTCAATCTAAATATGTATTATATTATGCAGATGACAGGCAAGGGTCGAGGTAACGATGACCCTACTGGTTCTCGGGGCCGAGGAAAGGCTAGGAAGGGAAAGAGGAGGGTACAAGATAATCCTCCATCTTTTCCACTCTCTTCAGAGATGCCGATGCTTGCGCCTATGTCTTATCCTCCACCTGATGGCTATTATGAGGTGCCACATCATCACCAGCCCTACATCTTTGTACGGATAACGGGTCTTTCATCACAGGTCCATAAGACTGTACGTCTGTCATACAGTCCAGCTGCCTCACGACCACATGGATCACATCCATCCATGTCACAGCCATGGGGGTCACAACCACGGGGGTCACAACCATCAGAATCACAGTCACTTGCGATCGATCCAGCTATGTCGCAGTCACAGGGATCACAACCATCTTCATCAGTGACTCCATCTATTTCATGCCTTCGCCTGCGAGATAGTAGCTCTGACCCCCCTACACCTTCCACACATGCCTCTAATGTACAAGTTTCGGACGGTGATGCTGATGATGACGAGGAGGTGCATTATGATCAGTATGGCAGGATCATCATAGTCCCTTAGGGTGATGGGTAAGAGTAATTTGTTATTTTTACGTTTATTGTTTTGTACAGTTTGTAATAAGATATTAATGTGTTTTTTTGTTAAATTACAGGTTCGTCCCGAGTAATATTACTACGAGGATAATCACCAAAGCCACCAGAAAGATTTATGATGCCCCTTATATGAGTGGGAGTGACTTCCCATTCTCGCTGAAGAAGAAAAATTTCAATGAATTTAAGGCATAAATGTTCTTTTAAGCAGTATAATTATTTATATTTATGATATTTCCATATAATATTTAACTTTTGAAATACAGAGCAAGTGTGTATGGGAACACTACTATAGCGCGAAAGTGGCTGCAAATTTTAATCTCAAAGCTCGCAAACGGTTGTCGCATAGTTTCTCCTTAGCTAGACAGTTCAACCAGAAGCCTGACTGGTTGCTTCAACATTTATGGGAGGATTTGCAAAGGCAACGTCTTACCGCAACGTTCTTACAGAAGAGCGAAAAATGAAAGAAAGCTCGCGCATCCGAGAAGGGAGGCTCCTTGCAGACTGGAGGTGCGATCAACCAAGGGACAATAAAAAGAAGATTGGTACGTAATTTATTAATTTATTTTAATTTTCAAAGTATATCTATTCTGTTTATTAACTAAAATTTATGAGTTTTCAGGAAAAGAAGTTGGGGCGTCCAATGAAGCAAGATGAGTTGTTCAAGGAGACTCATATTGTCAAGAAGAAGAAAGAGACAGATCAATAAAGGTGGGTCGAGGGCCGAGCCTCGACTGTACATGTAAGTTTTCACTTTTCATTAAGTATTTTGATTTACTCATATATAAATTTTGAAATACTAATTGTAACGACCCGGTCGATCGTTACGTAGATACTGCATTATAATTACTGTTATTGACTTGTCATAGGTTGGTTATAATTTTCTTGATGTGTTAGAGTTGGTAGGCTCGTAATCGGAATGGTTGTAGTGAGAGTTTAGCCATTTAGTCTTTAAAATAGTCTTAAAGTGGGAGAAGTCAACCGAGAGTTGACTTATTGGTAAACGACCTCGGAATGCGGATTTTATGGTTCTGATAGCTTCGTTAGGTGATTTGGTACTTAGGAGTGTGTTCATAATATTTTTGTGATGTTCGGTGTAGAATTAGGCCTGAATTGGCGAAAGTTAGTTTTTGGTGATTTCTGGCCGACAGTGAAAAATAGGCTATCAGGGTCGGAATAGAATTTCGACAGTTGGAGCAGATTCGTAATGTCATTTTGGATATGTCTGCAAAATTTCAGGTCAATCGGAGTTGTTTTGGATAGTTTCGGCATCGTTGGTGGATTTTAGAAATTTCAAAGTTCTTAGGCTTCCGACGAGATTTTGGTGTTTCGATATTATTTTTAGTGTTTTGAGAGTGCAACTAGTTTGAATGATGTTATGGGATATGTTGGTAGGTTTGGTTGGGGTCCCGAGGGGCTCTGGATGGATTTCGGATGATAAACGGGAAGGTCGGAGTTGAAATTTGAAGCAAACAGTTGCTGATGTTTTTTACTGTGATTTCCGCACCTGCGAGTGGGGAACCGCATGTGAGGCTCGCAGGAGCGGACACTACCTCCGCAGGTGCGGAATTTGGCTGACTCAGGGGAAGTCGCAGGTGCGGGAAAAGAGGCGCAGGTGCGATTTTTTGTCCGGTTAATGAAAAACCGCAGGTGCGGTCCGAAGGTGTGCATTTTAGGCCGCATGTGCGAAAAGCCTAGGCAGAAAAGTATAAAAAGGAGACTTCGCGATTTTAACCCTTTTTCCACCATTGTTGTGCGGGTTCCGAGGTTTTTGAGAGATTTTGAAGAGGAAAACGTTGGTGCATCATTGAGGTAAGCTTTTTGGACCCATTAACTCGATTATAGGTGATTAAAGACCTTATTATCAGTGTTTAAATTGTGAAAATCAGCAGAAAAAGGGTGAAGTTAGGGCTTGAGATTATGAGACCTTTAGGGGATGATTTGAGGGGTCAAACGAACTCCGATTTTAGCGTTCTTTATATGTACGGACTCGTGAGATGATGAAGAACATTTTGGTAAAAAATTTGTCGAGTTCTGAGACGCAGGCCCGGGGGTCGGGTTTTGGCTAAATTCGGGTTTTATGCTAAAATTGGTAATTTTCAAATGGAATTCATTCCTTTAGCATAATTTGATGATAAAAATCTGATCTTGGTAGATTTGGAGCACTCGGAAGTTGATACGAGAGGCAAGCGGGTTGCAGAGTAGCTTTTCGGGCTAGTTTGAGGTAATTAATGTCTTTAAATCCTGTCCTGAGGGTATTAAACCCCGGACTTTACATCCTTTCACGGATTTGGACTGACGCACACACTGGATGACGAGTGTGGGGCGTGCACGAATTGGAAATTTGGATAGATGTTCCTTTTTAGGCAGTTATTGAGTTGCAAAACCGCTTTTAAAGCATATGTTTATTAGTATTACTATGTTTTGTTATACTTGGGATGTAAGCCATGTTTGGGGCCTAGTGCCGATCTGTTTTAACCCCATTTGGGGCCTAGTGATAATATTACTATTTCTTGAAATGAAATATTATTTTGGGTCGAGAAACCCGTTTTATTCATGGCCCGAGTGACATGCTGAGAGTGTCTGACTGAGTGTGGCCGAGGGCCAATGTTGTGAGGATATTATGATATGAGAGAGGCCGAGTGCCTTAAAGTGATTTATGCCATGATGTGGCTTGTTTATAGCGCTTGGGCTGTAGGAGCCCCTCCGGAGTTTGTACACACCCCCAGTGAGCGCAGGTACCCACTGAGTGCGAGTGTCAAGTGATGAGTGATTGGGAGGCATGAGTGATAGTGAGGTTACCCGCGGGGTTGATAATGAGAGATGGTGAGGTGCTGAGGGAAATTGGTAACTGAGTGATGATTATGGCCCGAGGCGCAGTTCTATAATGATATTTTACTGAGTTTTTTACTATGGTTCACTTCATTTTTCAAACCGATATTACTGAGAGTTTAACTGAGAAATGTTTGGAAAGAAATATTCTTGTTTCAAAGGATTTTATGGAAATTGGTTTTCGAACTTATGTATACTGTATTGAGACTTGATGTTTTTCTATTTTGTGGATTGGTGTATTTGTGCTGTGTGTTTCTTATTCTCAGACTATGATTTATTTTCATTACTACTGAGTTGGCGTACTCATCATTACTCCATGCACCTCTGTGTGCAGATCCAGGTACTGGTTCGGAGCGGTAGTCGTCCGAGTTCGTGGTCATCAGTTACGGGATTTCAAGGTAGCTGTCCAGCATCTGCAACTTCTCCATCTCCCTTCCTTATTAGTATTAGTATTTATTCCATAGACATTGTTTAAGACATTAGCACAGTTAGTCTATTATTTTGAGATGCTCGTGATCGGTTGACTCCGGTCTTGGGGGATTAGTTTAGACTGTTAGATTATTGGGGGCGTAAAGACTTAGAGAAATTATTTTATACTCTGTTTGCTGCTTATTATTGAATTTCGAAATAGAACAAAGGTGTAGTAATGTGATGGTTGGCTAGCCTAGTTCCATGATAGGCGCCATCACGACCTGTTAAGATTTGGGGCCATGACAAGTTGGTATCAGAGCTCTAGGTTACATAAGACTCAACGGTCATGAGCAGGTTCAGTAGAGTCTTGCGGATCGGTACGGAGACGTCTGTACTTATCTTCGAGAGGCTGAAGAACTCTTAGGAAAAATCTCAATTTCTTGAACTCTTTCGTGCCGTTCTATTGGTTCTTGAAACCTAAACTCATGTTGTTTCATTCTCTCACAGATAGTGAGGAAACGCACTACCGATCAGGGTCCAGACACCAGCCAGACCCACAAATGGTCGGGGCCGTGGTGGAGTTAGGGGACCAGCCCACGCAGCAGCCGGGACAGTACCATAGGATCCCCCTATCATTCAGGATCAGGTTCCCGCCGAGGGTACTCCAGCGGGACAGGCTCAGGCACCGACAATGCCTATTGTTATTCCGGGTCTTCAGGAGACCCTGGATCAAATATTGACGGTGTGTACCAGTTTAGCTCAGGCACTTGCTATGTCTACTACTGCCACTGCAGTTCAGGCGGGAGGCATTCAGACTCCAGCTGCCCGGATACCTGAGCATGCTGTGCAGGGTATTCAGGCACCAGAGGTAGTCCCAGCCCAGCTGGTTGCCCCAGTTCAGGACTATGTGGTTCCAGCTATGCCCGAGGATGAGCAGCGTAGGCTGGAGAGGTTCAGTAGACTTCAGCCTCCGACTTTCAGTGGCACAGAGGGTGAGGATGCCTAAGGGTTTCTAGATAAGTGCCAGAGGATACTACGTACTGCGGGTATTTTGGAGATTGGTCTCATTTGCTACATTTCAGTTTGCAGGTGCTGCTTTCACTTGGTGGGAGGCATTCGAGAGGCGTAGGCCGGTTGGTTCAGCACCACTCCCCTAGCAGCAGTTCTCCACGATCTTTTTGGAGAAGTATGTTCCTTAGTCCCATAGAGAGGAGCAGCTCAGACAGCTTGAGCAGCTGCGCCAGGGAGAGTTGTCAGTTACTCAGTACGAGATGAGGTTTTCCGAGTTGGCTAGGCATGCTTCTGAGTTTGTCCCTACTAATAGGGAAAGGATCAGGAGATTTGTAGATGGTCTCACGTATCAGCTTCGCATTTTGATGACCAGAGAGAGTGTGTGGAGATACATTTGAGCAGGTAGTTGACATTACTTGGGACATTGAGTCGGTTCGTAGGCAGGAGTGTGAGGAGAGGGAGGCCAAGAGGCCTCAGGGATCAGGTAGCTTCAGTGGTGCCCCTCCCAGAGGGCAGTTTCAGCACAGTAGAGGTCGTCCATTTAGACCTCCACAGCCAGCTCGCCCAGCTTACAGTGGTGCATCTTCGGAGCAGGGTCCCCGCATTTCTCATCAGGGACATTCATGCTTTAGTGCCCTTCCAGCTCAAAGCTCATCTAGAGCATCATCATATCAGGTTCTTCAATGCATGGTCTGTCCGGTGGTTGTCATGGTGGCAGGGGTTCTCTTCAATCCCCATCTTCACCTCCAGGTGGTTGTTTTAAGTGTGGAGGGTTCGGACATGGGTGGAGGCAGTGTCCCCGTCGTCCTTGTAGTTCATCTCAGTAGAGGGTTCAGCCCTCGACTTCGGCCCCAGTCATTTCACCACCTACCCAGGCAGCCAGGGGTGGTGGTCAGGCAGCTAGAGGCCGCCCTATAAGGGGAGGTTGAGCAGGTGGAGGCCAGCCAGGTATTTATGCACTTCCGGCTAGGCTTGATGCTATGGCCTTAGATGCGGTGATTACAATACTATCTCAGTTTGTCACACTGATGCTTTGGATTTATTTGACCCTGGTTCCACATACTCATATGTCTCATTCTATTTTTCTCACTTTCTGAATATGCCCCGTGAGTCTTTAGTTACGTCTGTTCATGTTTCGACTCCGGTGGGCGATACTATTATTGTGGACCGTGTGTATCGGTCGTGTCTTATATCTATTGGGGATCTGCAGACCCGAGTGGACTTGATGTTACTCAGTATGGTTGATTTTGATGTGATACTGGGCATGGATTGGTTATCCCCATGTCATGGTATTCTTGATTGTCACGCTAAGACCGTGACCTTAGCTATGACCGGAGTTCCGAGAGTTGAGTGGAGAGGGTCTATAGAGCATGTGCCTAGCAAAGCGATTTCTTATTTAAAGGCTCAGTGTATGATTGAGAAAGGGTTTGAATCTTATCTTGATTTTGTGAGGGATGTTAGTAGTGAGACTCCATCTGTTGATTCTGTTCCTGTAGTCCGTGATTTTCCGGATGTATTCCCTGCAGACCTGCCAAGCATGCCACCTAACAGGGATATTGATTTTGGTATAGACCTGGTGCCAGACACTCAGCCTATCTCTATTCCACCTTACTGTATGGCACTGTCGGAGTTGAAGGAATTGAAAGAGCGGCTTCAGGAACTCCTAGATAAGGGGTTCATTCGGCCTAGTGTGTCACCGTGGGGTGCACCAGTGTTGTTTGTGAAAAAGAAAGATGGCTCCATGTACATGTGTATTGATTCATAGACATTATTATGATATTAGCAGAGTTAGTTTATTTCTTAGATGCTCGTGATCGGTTGACTCCAGTTCCGGGGGATTTATTTAGACAGTAGATTATATTATATTTGCTTAAAGACTTAGAGAAAACTTTTAATTGCTTATTATGGTGGTATTTATTGGTTTGAGTAGTTATATTGAAACAAAATGTGTAGTTTTGTGATGGTTGGCTAGCTACACGATAGGTGTCATCACGACCTGTTAGGATTTGGGGTCGTGACACTAATTCAATGTAATTTTTCTTATAGGGTCGCTTCACAGCTGACATGGAGGAATTCATACGCAGTCAGTCACCTAATGAGTCAGGCGAGGCAATCTAACTTTTGGACGAGGATGCTGAAAGAATATGGATGGAGGCTGCTGGCGGTGCAAAATGAGGGAAGGTATATGGGCTTCCTACTAAGAAGCTCCATCGCTATTAGTGTGGAATGCAAGGAATATGGACTTCCTCTTAAGGCGAGCAACTAGATGGGGAGAGCCTCTCCGCTATGCGGGAGACTTTGACAAAGCTCACAACCGAGCTAGAAGCGGCCAAGGAAAGAGAAAAGCTTAGAGATGCTCAGTACGTTGGCATGCAAGCTCAGTACCATGCCATGCAAGCTCAGCTCAAAGCTTTCCTAGCTTCTGGAGGTTTTCCGATTCCCCGTTCTCACGAGTCATCGCCAGAGGCTCAACTTGAACTTGAGCGTTCCTTCCGTCCTCCCCGTGCTAGTTCCTCCCGTCCTCCCGGTGATCGTTCCTCCCGTCCTCCACAAAATGATCCTTCTCATTACCGTCTTGTTAATGAATATTCATCAGACGGTGATGATAATGATGTTGAACAAAATAGTCCTTAGTTACTTTTATATACTTTGAACTAGACAATAGAACCGGTTTTCGAATGGACTTGTTGTAACGACCCGACTGGTCGTTTTGAGAGTTTAAGCTCCGTTCAGTGGTATAAGGTCATAATCAGCTTCACATTATGTATATCGACCTGTGTGCGTGGTTAGATTCAGTTACCGGATAATCCAGAGTCGAATTGGAAAGAAAATTCTCATTTCGGAAGCCTTAAGTTGGAAGAATCAACTAAGATTGGAATTTTGACTAAATAACCACCAAATCAGGATTTGAAGGTTCCAGCATGTTCGTATGATGATTTCGGACTTGGGCGTATGTTCGGACCAGGATTTGGATAACTCGGGAGCGTTCCGACGTATATTATGGAAGATAGCATTTTAGAAGAATTTCATAAATCTGGGTTGAAAGGCATTTCAGTGATATAGATGTCCGTTTGGGATTCCGAGCCTGGGAATAGCTCCGTATGGTAATTCTGGAGTTGGGAGCGCGATCGGAAGTGGATTCTGATGTCCGTAGGTTATTTTGAAGTCATTTGGCTAAAGATAGAAAATTGAAAGTTTTTTAGGAATCCGACCGGAAGTGGAAATTTTGATAGCGGGGTCGGAATGCGATTCCGGAAGTTGGAATAGGTTCTTAGTGTCATTTTTGACGTGTGTGCAAAAGTTTAGGTCATTCAGACGTGGTTTGGTAAGTTTCGGCATCGTTGGTGAATTTTGGAAGTTTAGAAGTTCTTAGGCTTGAATCCGGTTGATTCGGTGTTTTGGTGTTGTTTTTGGTTTTCCAAAGGTTTGACTAAGTTCGGGTAGTGATATATGAATTGTAGGAATTGTTGGTTGAGGTTCCGAGGGGCTCGGGTGGGTTTCGGATAGATATGAGTTGTGTTGCGCTCGTTTTTGAGGTTTCGCCGTCGTTTCTTCAAGCATAATTGGTACCACATTAAGCAAATGAGCTCTAATTTCTGTTTTGATTGAATCATTAGATCCGTATCGTAATTATGGAGCTATAGCAAAAAGAATCATCAAATTTGGACATCGTATGAGGAAGTTATGCTCATTTTAGTGTCGGAGAAGAGAGCTGGTGCTGGTGTTTCGCAGGTGCGAGTTTGGGTCCGCACCCGCGGAGCCGCAGGTGCGAAAAATGGTCCGCAGGTGCGGAAATTACAGCTGGAAATGCGCAGGTGCGGGTATTTTGGTCGCGGGTGCGAAATCCCTGAGTATAGAAAAACCAGACCGCGTCATTTTAGTATTTTGAGCATATCTTGAGTTCTAGAGCTCCGATTGAGGTGATATTTGCGGCGTTCTTCTCGTCTTTTCATCGGGGTAAGTATATAAGTATTATTTTTTAATTTTAATATTATTACAGAATTACATTGTTTGAATTAATCCATGTTTTGATTGGGGAAAATTGGGGGTTTTGAAAGAAAACTTCAAAAATAAAAAATCATGATTTGACGGACCAAATGACATCGGAATTTGATAAATTTGGTATGTATGAACTCGTATCAGAATGGGTAATCGGATTTTATAAAATTTTGTCGAGCTCCAAGGTGCGGGCCCAGGGGTCGACTTTTGGGTCGATTTTTATAAATTAGTAAAGATTGAAACCTTATTATTTGGAATAGTTCCTTATACATTTTATGTGTGTTTTGAAGTTGTTTTGGTTGAGTTTGAGCCGTTCGGAGGTCTTTCCGCCCGAGAAGTCCATTTTTGAGAACCCGGTTGTCGTCTTTGAGGTAAGTATCTTGCCTAACCTTGTGTGGGAGAAATCCCCCTTAGGGTTGAGTCTTCTTTGTTGACTGTAGTCCGTGTATGCGAGGTGACGAGTGTGTACTCGGACTTATTTTCTAATAGATTGACCTTTTAGGATTAGTAGGTCTTTATGTTACATGTGTATGAGTTGTAATTGTTATAATTGAATCCTTGGTTGTTTACTTCATCCTTTCCTGCTTAAATTAGAATTACTTGCTTTTGGATTCCTTCGTTGGCTATTTGATCTTAATTGACTTAACTGAATATTTTATTGCTCTCACCTCCATGCTATATTTGCTTTCTAAAACTGCTCAATTGACTATATTAGTGTTATCTAGCTTTATAGTTGTTTAGTCGTAGTTAGAACAATCGTTTCGTTAGAGTCAAGCATGCCCGTGAGTCTTACATTGTGATCTATACGACTTTTTCTCTTATGTGCTACTTGGGTCTAATTGATGAATAATTATGTTGCTGATGTTTTCTTCATGTTGCCTATTACTGGCATTCGTTTGAGCTGAGTTTTATTCCGTAAAGTTAATTGCTTAGGCGAGATTGGTTATAGTTGTTTTTTCCTTGCCGGGATGGTATTGTTTTTCATTGTTGACTCCCTTGCCAGGATGGTGTGTTTTCTATTATTGCTTTGCTGTTATGGTATTGGTTGCATTGTTGATTCTCTTGCTGGGACATTGTGATTTATGGTTCCTATAATTGATGTGTTTCGTCGATTTATTGTGTATTTATTTATCTAGCACGAGAGGACATGCCGTGCCGATTGTTTATTATTTATCGCACGAGGGGACATGTCGTGCCGATCGTTTATTATTTATCGCACGAGGGGACATGCCGTGTCGATTGTTTATTATTTATCGCACGAGGGGACATGTCGTGCCGATTGTTTATTATTTATCGTACGAGGGGACATGCCGTATTGATTGTTTATTATTTATCGCACGAGGGGACATGCCGTGCCGATTGTTTATTATTTATCGCACGAGGGGACATGCCGTGCCGATCGTTTATTATTTATCGCACGAGGGGACATGCCGTGCCGATTGTTTATTATTTATTGCACGAGGGGACATTCCGTGCCGAGTGTCCTTTTATTTATTTATGCGCGAGGGGACATTCCGTGCCAAGTGATTATTTACTTTAGCACGAGGGGACATGCCGTGCACTTGTCTTTGCATTCTACTTTTCCGTGTTCTTGTTTGATATCTACCGCATTTGTTTAAGTTCCGTTGTTTAAATCCGAATATTCACATTGATCCCTTACTACATTTATTGACAAGACAAGTTTTGAGTACGGACTGAGTTCCGACAGATTTACCTTGAGGAGATTATGATTACGAGATTTTTCTGAAAAGGTATTATTGAAAAGTAGTGGTTTTCGAAATGATTATAGCTGAAGACTTTTACATCGAAAGTATATTTGAAAAGCATTAGTCTTTCATAAAATGATACTTGGAAGTCTTTATTTGGAAAGTATCTTTGGAAACTTTGTAATTTGAAAGAAAACTATGTTTTACGTAACCCTCTCTAGTACATATACTTATATATATTTTGGAGAAAGTATGTTTTCAAAGGAAATCTTTCTACATAAAAATGATTTTATTAGCAAAGCTTTTCATATGATCTGTTGTTTAAGGGTTCCCACCAATTTATGAAATTTAATGGCTAAGGCTCGATGTGAATAAATAGATGCAGAGTTGAGTTGTGGGGTTCTCTATTGCATTGTATTTTCTTCGGGTTTGGTTTATTTTTGCTATCCATCTTCCTGTGTAATTTATGTTGTTTCGTGGTTATTTTTCTGTAATTTCCCTTCCGCATTATATTGTCAGTGTTGTAAATTATCCTGTAAATTCTTAGATAGATGTAGTGTTCGGTTACTTCTATATTCATGTTAATTATTTTTGTAGACCAGTAGTGTCTTAACTAGTCCTCGTCACTACTACACCGAGGTTAGTCTTGATACTTACTGGGCACCGCTGTGGTGTGCTCATACTACTCTTCTATGCATTTTTGTTTGCACAAATCCAGGTTTTGATTGTTAGTAATTGCGCGGATGATTGTTGAGGAGACTCAAGGTAACCTGTTGCTGCGTTCGCAGGCTTCAGAGTCACCTTCGTTGTATTATTATTCATACACTGTCATATTTATTTCCAAAACAGTTGTATTTAGAAGTCGTAGGAGATTCGTAGAGCTTATGACTTGTATTACTGGTTTTGGGAAAACATTGTAAATTCGGTCAAGGTTTTTATATCTAGACTGTTAGTGTTCCTTTACTTATTGTTGTTATTATTAACTGTTAGGCTTACCTAGTCTCTAGGACTATGTGCCATCACGATACCCAACGGAGGGAAAATTTGGGCCGTGACACTTGTAATAAGTGTTAACTTAGTTTTGTTAGTTTAATGTGTTAGTATTATTGAACTTTATACTTTGAATGTTGTTGTTGTGTTGTTGTTGTTGGTATTGTTGTTGTTGGTATTGTTGTTGTTGTTGCTTGTAATAGGATTTGGTATGCTGGCATGTGGTGTAGCTGCCAAAACAGGCAGTTTCTGCCAAAATAATTACCCAGAAAAGCGACCAAGTTTGGTCGCTTTTCTGTTTAATTTTTTTTTGGGGCAATAGCGACCAAGGTTGGTCGCTAATTAACCCAGATTTCTAGAATAGCGACCAACTTTGGTCGCTATTCTATTAAAAAAAATCTGGAAATTAGCGACCAATGTTGGTCGCTTTTGTTAAAAAAATTAAAAAAAAAACGACCAACTTTAGTCGCTATTTTCCAGATTTTAAAATATAATATTTGGTTCAAAGACCAAAGTTGGTCGCTATATTTTGTATAATAATAAATAAATAAATAACACAATTTAAATATAGAGACCAACTTTGGTCGCTAAATTTATTTTATTAAAATATTAAAGCGACCAAAGATGGTCTCTATATTTGATACCCGAAATATTTGGTCCTTTTACCTTAGAGACCAAAGTTGTTGCTAATTAGCGACCAACTTTGGTCTCTAAGGTAAAGGGACCAACAAAATAGCGACCAAGCCAATTTGGACGTTTTTTGGTCGCTTTTTCACTGTTTAGCGATCAACTTTGATCGCTTTTGGTGATCGTTTTTTCCCGAATTTTTAATAGTAATATATAATAAGAAAAGTATGTCACATAAATTGATATGGAGGGAGTAGGTACGAGTAGGCAAAGGAAAGAATACAAATACGAGTATGAGATTATTCCATTATATAGGAAACCAAAGAGAAGAAAGTACAAGCCAGTGCTTTAATAACTATATCACTCATACGTTTAAACAGCAGCCATGCATTTCTTGATTAGTAACAGATCTGCATGCCATATTCTTCATCATACTCTTATAATTACTCGTCCTTCTTCTTAGTTCTTTGCAGCTGACTTGTTACCTGATGCCTAAATCAAAATTAAATCAGATTATTTGCAGGAAACCATAATATTCAAAAAGAAACGTAGATGCTACCTCTGGTAACAAATATTAGTCATCTTGATTACTGACTTTGTTTCGAAATAATTGACGTTTTAGAAAAAAGCATACATAGGTCATCTATTATTTTCTTGTTTAAGGAGAATTTAGACAGATAGGTGAGGGATGTTAATTGACCTTCTTCTTAGGCTCACGAGGCTTTTTCTGGGCGGATTTGGAAGGGGGCGGAGCCTTAGCAGATGCTTTCTTTGGTGGGGCAGATGGTTGAGTTCCAACAGGTTTCTCAGCTTTGAGTGATGCCATTTTTGTCTGTGTTTAATTCTCTCCTTGCACTAAACTAGGATTTTAATTTGTACTAATTAATGTCTCTTGAGTTGTAGTTGCATCAAAGCATTCATATTTATAGTTTCGTTGGCACTGGTAAGACAATGGGAATAATAATATCAGAAGCCCAATTTGAAATATGCTGCATCAGATGCTTGCACAAGGCATCGTTTATGTACTTGTTTTCGATATACACTTCTGTCGCGAAGCATCAGTTTGTGCAGTTCCAAGTAGTAGTTTGGAATAATATCTACTCACTACTCTCATTGGTGTGATGGACCGTCCTAATATGAAACCTGCGCCAATGCAAGTTGGCGAAGCATCTTCACCGATGGCTATTCATTTAAGTCTTTGCGTAGCATCAGTTTGTGGATTTTTGACAAGCTTCTGTTCAAAGTTTAATAATGCACAACATGTCTTATCATAATTCCGCTGCCACTCTGCCAGATAACTATCTAATCACTTTTTGTTGCATTTTTTGCCATATTGAATGTTTTCAGATTTTTAACATGTTCGAATTAAAAAATGGCTAGATTTTGATTAATTTTAAAATTATGACTAATTTTGAATTAGCAATTGTAAATCAGGCTAATCATGAATATAATTTATGCCAAAATGATTTACTTATAGGTTAACCTAAGGAATTTTTTTTAGAAATAGTTTGATTTACAACTGGTAATTAAAAAGAAGTCGTAGTTTCAAAAGTAGTCGAAATTTAGTTATTTTTTTATGTAAAGATAAAATATGAATAGAAACACTAAATTTTGGAAAAATTCCAGCATAATATGCTGGAGTTCGAATTTTCACAAATGAGTCCAGCATAATGTGCTGGAATTTTATTGTGTTGGAGTTCCAACATAATATGCCGGAGGATTATACGCAAGAGCTCTATAATCCAGTATATTATACTAGAACTTTCTGTATTTCAGCTAGGGTATTTTGTTCTAGATTTTATTTCCGTATGAAATAGTTGCTATTTTTCAATAACTTTGCAAGCAGATATTATTACCCGTGCGAAAACTTGCAAGCCCATGCTATTTTCACGTTAATGTAGGCATTGGCCGAAGTAACCCACAAAATAACAACCCAAATTCAATGGAAACTTACACAAATGTCCCAAATAAGTCTCAACTTACCAACATCTAGCCATTAGTCATAGACTTACCAAAACTAGCCAACAAAAATTGGAAAACCAAATAATAAGGTTCTTTCTCTCAAAGAATCACATGCAAAAATCACCTTCCATATTTTTAAGCGTGATTAGCAACACTAGATACAAGACGGAAACAATGGCGGATGTAGTGTACTAGTTATGGGTTCAATTGAACCCATAACTTTTGACGCAGAGTAAAAATTTATATACAAAAATTCATTGAAATTACAAAAATAATAGATATGAACCCATAAATTTTAAAATATAACGGTTCAGTTCTAAAAACCTTATAACTTGAACCCATAGAGTTTAAATCCTGGATCTGCCTCTGGACGAAAAGGAAATTTCATGGATGAGGTAGCAAATAAGGTGATGAAATACAAAAATATATACAATATTCCAAAAGTCTAAACAAAAAAGGAACTTTTTCAATGGGTATAGTTGAAATTCATTGAAAATATATAGATAAGTCAATATACAAATTTTGAGGAAGATTGTAAGTGATTTGGACTGGTTTTGTATCAAAAGTCGTAATTAAATCGAGTTCAAAAAAGTCTTATGCGACACATGTATCAAATATTTTTCACGCATGTATCTCACACACAGGTATACATGGATATACACGTGATACTCAATTGATACAAATATGATACATATGTGATACACAAATGATACACAGTGTGATACACATATCATTTTTTCTTGTTCAGTTCTTACTTTGAATTTTCAATTCAAACCACGTCAAAACTTCACCAAATCATCCCAAAACTGAGATTCAAGCTCCTTAAGTTGTGCCCAATCTATTCAAATAACACTCACTCAAAACAAAGCAAAATTTTGGTTTTTTTTTGCTACAAATAGCTAATTGGCTAATTTGGAATATTAATAATATTTTATCAATTGGCCAATTTTTTAAATAAGCTACTTATAAATTGACATAGCTGGTAATTTCCCCAAATTTTCAACCCACGAGCATGCCCAAACTTGACCTTCTATCCCTGTGATGTCAGTCATGTTACTACTTTGCAGGTAGGTCAATTTGGGAAGACTGGGTTGTGATCCATAGTTTTGTCCATCAGTACTTGCTCATTTGGCCAAAGTAAGTTTTGGACAGTTTAAATAATTCGCCCATTCATATGCTAGCTAGTTGTAAACTTGCAATAGCGTGGGTTAGCCACTTTGCAGCCCGTAACTGAAAAATAACAATGGTCATAGAGTTTCAAATTTTCACTTGAGGATATTATTATGGAACTATCTATACCTATAGAATTTAAAACTCTGTGACAACGACTATTTTTCGATTAGAACACTGAAAAGTGGTTATTTATGAATTTTATCCCATTTGCCACCATAAAAGTGTCCATTCCCCCTGTCAGTTTTTATTTTTTAAGCATTTTCTTATCTCCACATGGAACTTTTGACAAGATAGATCTGAAATTGTTCTTTTAATCTTCATATGCTCCATCTAGAGAAACTTCGAAATGTTTGTTTTACTACCAAATGCCAAGCCACAACGCCTTAATTTACTATAAAGTTAAGGCCCAAATTTTGAGAGGACATTGCCACCAAAACTACCAGTTTGAGTCAATAGTGGCTTATTACGGGAATCATAAGACAGTTGTTTACCTTGAAGATGGTAATTACAATTACATTTGATTTTGTGGTTCTAAAAATATGTGATTTATTTTAATACTAGTTGTTAGGCAATAGATGCTAAGTGTGAGTTAGGAAAATAAAGTAAGAGTAAGTGGAAGTAGTGATATGCAAACCAAGTTGTTGTGAGACGGGGTCTCGAGCTGGCCGAAACAGGGCCTCGAGGTCGAGCTAAGATGTTTAATAGATCGCGGTGGATGAAGGAATAACAGTATGGAGGGCCTTGATGATTTTCTTTTATGATCAATAATGAGCAATAAATGAAGAACAATTAATGAAGACAATAAATGGAAGCAATAAATCAGTGGAACAATTGTAGAGTATGTTTTTGTTCTTGAATTGAATATCATGTGTCCCAAAAATGGACAAGGGTCCCCTTTATATAGGACGGAGAATCCCAACATAGTACATGTGTAATTAATACAAAGAAACACAACTGGTACAACTATTTAATGACTTGGTACGAATTTGTACTATCCTTGCAGACTTGGTCAGTTCTAACCACGTGCTCTTGGGAGTTTTCCGCCTTTCCTTGCTGGTCATCAACTTACACTGCCCCGAGGTCGAGCACAAGGTACCTTTGATGCGCTTTCTCAAGGGATACCTCAATGTCAAACCTCGAACTATGGAATGCCATAGTGGCCTCGAAATCGGACTCTCTGGTTTTGGCCGTACACAGATAGTCCCCGCGTTTCTTAGAATGAAATGATAAGAAACGGTCTTGAACTCTTGTCTCTTCGATATCTTCAGTATGACGTCACCCACGTGAGGTCATTAAATGATGTGACAGAAAGGCTGCGCAGAGGTCGCTGTCAACTCGATTCTCGAGAAGCCCACGAACGACTATTGGTCGACCTTTCCGCTCCTCTAACATGCTCAAAACTATTCCTATAAATACTTCCATCTCCTATCTTTCAAACTTTTACAATATTTTCAACCCTCCAAATCTAATGCTAAGAGTTCTTGCCTTTATCTTCCTTCTGCATTTACTTCTTCATCTTATTGCTTTGAAACTCAGTTACAACCAAGTCCAAAACTTCTAAAACGATCCCTCAAAAAGAGGGAACCACTTCTTCGTAACGCCCGTCTAAGGGAAAATCGAAAAAACCTCCTAGTATCGAGCAGTGCCTTCATGGTCCCTTCGACACGATCTCCGATTTCACCATTGAGAAACCCCTTCGACATATGTGAACCCATGTCTCGGTACATAAGTGTAGTGACCGAGGTGAAGAAGGTAAGATAGATTGCCGATGGGGGGGAGGGGGGAAGCGGTGCAAGTAGAAATCCCTTCAGCTGAGGAAATCATAGTTACACATAAAGTTGGCTTCCTCAGCATATATATGTATCCTTTCACTTTAGGCCCCGTAGATTCTTCTTCCCGCTGATAGATCCGGTGATTCTCGATTTCTATCGTCAGTATCGAGTGACGCTTGGTCAAATTTATCCTTCTTTCTGGAGAATTTTCTACATGATTAGATATTTCTCCAACATGGTCGAGGGAATGAATTTCACCCTTGATCACCTGATCAGGTTGTATATCCCTCGTCTCTATCGAGGGGGGCTTAGTCAAGCTGCAACGTCGATCTGCGAAAGCATTTTTCGCCTGCATCGATGAAGACAAAGACCGGGGATGGATGAGCCGGTTTGTTCGAGTCAGGACCTCGGACCTATTCCCTGCCGAGAAGATTCTATTCCCGGAGGAATGGAACATGAGATGTAAGTGTCCCTGTATCGATCATGTTTTATCACCTGAATCACCTTTTTTTCCTCTTCTGAACTGACTCATTTCTTTTTTTAACTCGATTCTCTTCTGATTGCATAGCCACTGTGTGGTTCCCCAGCGCGATCCAGGACCTCCCGGGATTGGTCAAACTTTTAGACTCTTCCTTCCCATATAGCAAGCGCGTTTGGCGCGATTTGGCCAAGATGTGATGGCAGGCCAAGAATCATAGTAAGCCCTTACCGTTGTTACTTTTGAATTATTTATAAGTAGACTTCATGGCAACAAATCTAATATTTTATGCTTGTGCAGGCCTGGGGGAAGCCATTGTAGTGAGACCGCCTCCTCCTGGCAAAGAAGAGGCCCAAAAACTTGCCAAGGGAAAAAAGAGGAAGAAGGAGACGCCGGGGGAGTCTCCAAAATCAATGAAACCTAAGGCTCGAAAGACTAAGACCGATGCCACGATCTTGACCTCGACAGCTGCAGAATGTCTTCGTATTGAAGATGAAGATGATGATAATTTCCCTTTGGTACAAAGGGTAAGGCGAAGCACTGATGCTTCGAAAGTTGTTGGGCAGAAGGCTGCCGAGTCAGAGGTGGCCGATGCGGACCCACCTCGTGTTGAGGAGACCCTCGAGGAGGGTTTGGGTACAGTCCCCGAGCCAACCGTCATACAAGATACGACCTGTGCTGATAAACACCTGGTTGGAGGGGCCGATTCTGAGACTCTTCGAGGGCGAGAGGAAGCCCCGATAGAAGTTGATGTCGTAGGTGGATTTCAATCATGCCCGTCATTTTTACCAGGGCAGATACGGGATGCCCAAAACAGGGATGTTCCTGATGTGGGGGCCTCTCAGGGAGAGTATGATGTGTTTAAATACTACTTTATCGGCGTTGAGGAGGATGACGATATCGATGCCCCCGTTATCATTGAGGACGATGTGAAACTCCAGAAGCAGGTGATTTCTTTTGATATCACTTATGTGCTTTGACTTCTGACTTTTGCCTTTCTAACTTCCTCTCTCTGTGTTGTAGGTCACGAAGATGTATCACCAAGCCTTCTCTAAGCTACAAGATGAGCTGACTCATCGTGAGTAGGAGCTCGAGAAGCTTACATCGGAGTCAAATGAGTTGAAGGCTTTGTATGCCCGAAAAGAGGAGAAGTTGATCGACCTCCGGGCAGGCTCAGAGAAGGCACTCCAGGAGAGGGATAACTTCATCGATCAGCTAGTTTGATATTCATGGGCATGTGGGGCAGCTCCGGGAAGAAGTCGTGGCCAAGGATGTCGAGATCCTCGAGCTGAAGCGCCATAATGATACTGTGGCCTCAAAAAGAAAGATTCTTCGAGGAGAGCTAGCCTCAACTCAGGGTCTTCTTCGAGGTGCTCAAGAGGAGGATGCCGCATTATCCGCGGTCAAGTCTGAGGCCGATGCATTCATATCTTCGTATAAAAGGTATATTGCCATCGCAAATGATCGGGCCAGGGAGATATCCAAAGAGGTCGAGCTCAAACTGGCTCGGGTCGTTGCCCATGCTCGTTTGGAAGCTAGGAGGAAGGCCTTCGAGGAAGTTCATTCCAGGGGGTTCGATCTCTCTGCCGAGATTGAAGAAACCAAGGCCTTGGAGGAAGAATCAGCAATTCTGACTACTTCAGATGAGAGCTCTAGAAGCGACTCGGGCAGTAGTGAGGGAAAGGAATAGGCTTACTTGCTATTTTCACTTTTTATTTTTGTATATGGGTTCCCCGGGGAAGTCTTGTAAAGCACTCTTGTAAATGTATTTTTGAGAATGCAAAGGATTTCTTCGTTTTCATGTCTTCAAAACTTTGCCTTTTAGTGTCAATGCAAAAGTTAATCTTCGAATTTGAACTTAACTCCTTTGAGCCCGGACTTGGAGTAACAGAGATCCTCGAGATCGGACTGTTCTAATTTTAGTTACATACCTTCCCGGGGTTGGGTTGGTAAGGGGTCGATTTGACCCACCGATCTTTCGATCTTTGCATGATAGCGTCAATTTTTATGATGTGACAGTGAAATGCCCGAGGTGGCCCCGCCAGTACATTTACCGAAAATTCATAATGTCTTTGTCAGAGCTGAGTGGCTATCAAAGAAAATGAATAGTCGCCACTTCTTCTTATATATTCGTTTCCTCTTCATTAAGGGCTTTGCTGTTATGCAAAATCAGTTTTCTATTTAGAGTTCCTTTTCTTTCCTCAGCTCTTCTGTCATTTTAGTTCAAAGCCTTTGCCTGAGCTTCCACCCTCTATATCTCATTTCTAATAGTCATGGATGTCGTGCCCAAATCTATTCTTCAGAAAGAGGAAATTTCCACATTTGCTTCCCGCCCGGTCGGTGGTACACCGCCGACGTTTGGCGAGCTTACTTCGAGCTGTTTTGCCTCGAGGAAGGACTTTACATTAGAGAGGCCTCTAGATGTTCCGGGCCATCGAGAGCATGCATCGAGGTTCATTCCGTCAATAGAAGAGAGACACCTCGAGGCTGTGAGGAGAGACTGTAGATGGAGAGAAGAGGTGATGCTACAGGTACTCTCTCGGGAAAAGAGTATCGTGGCCCATGTAGAGGGTTTTTTGAATGTATACACGTACCATTTTACGTTGGGCCCTCTCGACAGAGTCGTGCTAGAATTCTGTCAAAGATATCGAGGGGTAGGATATCATTGATGATGAAAGGCCTTTCCGGGATGAGAGAACGCTGGGGCCACCATTCTCTAAACTGGTGGTAGGCCGGTTTAGAGACAAACCGGTCCTGCCACACTGACGGGTTTCTGGTCCTGAGAACACCAACAGTCTGCACTTGGGTGTCTCCACCCCTTCCATCATCAGGAGCCTCATCTGAACTTTCGAGGTTGATGGAAGGAGGGGCTGCTGAATGTGCTGCTGATTGGGCTGCTGCACCAGTGCCCCTGGGAGTAGCTGAATGGCTCGAAGAGTCCTCAGAAGCCTCAGAGCTAGTGGGCTCGTTGATGAGTCTCCGTGTCTTTAACAATGCAGCTGCTAAAGCTGCTCCACTCTGTCCCTCCGAAGCTTCCCAGGAGGGCACATACTCACTAGACTCAAACTCTGAATGGCTTGTCTTTTTCCTTTTTTTTTGTTTCTTTCCAATTTCTTGTGTTGGACCTAGAGGATTTTGTTGTTTTCCTTTGCCTCGACCCCTTGAAGGGTCGCCTCTCCCGGGTTGCTTGTCAAGACCTCCCCTTGATCTCACCATTCTCTACAAACATGTCACAAACGTTGTTAATACATTGTACATGAGTACCAAATAAAAGCTCAGAAACAGAGAATGCAACAGTGCATAGAGAAGCAATCTGCTGTTAGCGGAAAAAGGACCGCTGCAGCGGAATGGTCACCACTGACAGCAGATTTTTACCGCTACAACGTAACTAGGGGGATCAGACTACCCCTTTTCTAATTCTGACAAACGTTGTCCGCAAACAACTGGACTGCTACAGCATTTGGGCACCGTTGACAACGAAATTCTGGCCGCTGCAGCGGAAATTGAGAACACCTGAAGGTGAACTCTCTGAACTTGGAGAACCGCGGACCGTGTATTTTTGTCCGCTGCAGTAGAAGTCACCGCTGACAGCAGAATTGTTGATGCTACAGCAGAATTCTGGGGTTTAGAATTGTGGAACTTGAGAACTCCATTGTCAGTGAAATTTTGAAACGCTGCAACGCTGTTCGTCAGAAGAACGCACTAAGGGCTAGGGTTCGATGAGTTTTTCAAAATTGGCACAAAAACACAAATATGACGAACCCTATATCCACATAGATACCCATAAAGCATTACCCCAACATTATAACACACCTTGATGATTCAATTTCAGAGATTAGGGTTGCACCAACTCTAAACAAAGAGCAAACAAAAGGAAAACACACTAAAACAACCTAAAACTAAGAAAAAATACTAAACTAAAAATAAATCATGAGAACATACCAGTAAATAATGAAGATGAAGAATGTAAAGAGATGAAATCAAGAGCGTTGGATGAATAGTGAAAAATTATGAGCAGTAATTATGTTGGGGTGGTAAAAAAATGAGCTAAAAGGGTAATAAATGGGGGTCCCTTAGTATTTATATTAGGACTGTGGGACCCATGACCGACTTACCTAGCGCGACAGCGGAATTTTACCGCTGACCGCGCTTTTGGTCTTTTGTATTTGCTAAAGAACGGCCTTCACCGCTGTAGCGGAATTTTGCCGCTGCAGCGAAATGCAATCCGCCACAGCGAAAAATTGAACGTTGCAGCGTATTTGAGATTTCAGAGAGCATGTTGTTTGGCCCAATTGGACCGCTGTCAGCGGTCAATTTTTCGCTACAACGTTTGGTTACCGCCGTAGCGGATTTATAACCGTTGCAGCGAGATTTTCCCATGTTGCTCACTTATCCAGATTTTTACCTGCACTGCATCCACCAAGTCCTACATCAACTTCACAATTGGTTAGCCCACAGAAAACTATTCTAACAAAAACAACAAAAACAAAAAGAAAGAAAATAGAATACTTGGGTTACCTCCCAAGAAGCGCCTGATTTAACATTGTGGCACGACACATGTTACCATTTTCAAAGGAATTTCAGCAAATCCACCACGCAGCTATCTTCAAATTTACCTAGATAATGCTTGACCCGGTGCCCATTCACACAAAAAATCTCCCCATTCTTGTTTTTGAGATCAAGAGCACCAAAGGGTGTAACCAATACCTCTTCAAACGGACCACTCCACTTGGACTTGAGTTTTCTCGGGAAGAGATGAAGCCTAGAATTGAAAAGAAGCACCAAGTCTCCCACTTTGAATTCCCGGTATTTGGCATATTTGTCGTGCAAGTACTTCATTTTCTCTTTTTACAAAGAAGAACTAGCATATGCATGGAATCTAAACTCATCTAACTCATTGAGGTGGTCAACTCTAAGATTTGCAGCGGTATCCCAATCCAAGTTCAGCTTCTTTAATGCCCATAGTGCCCTGTGCTCCAATTCCACTAGAAACCATATACCAACTGGTACGGAGACATACCGATTGGTGTTTCGGAGGAAGTCATGTAATCCCAAAGAGCATCATCAAGCTTCCGAGACCAATCAGTCCGATTAGCATTCACTGTCTTGGCCAAACTGTTCTTGATTTCTCGATTAGACACTTCAACTTGACCACTTTCTTAAGTATGGTACGGAGTGGACACTTTATTATTGACTCCATACTTGTCTAGCAATGAATCAAAGGCCATGTTGCAAAAATGAGACCCCCCGTCACTGATGATGGCACAGGGCGTCCCAAATCTTGTGAAAATATTCTTCTTTAGAAAACAAACCACACTTCGGGCCTCATTGTTGGGCAAAGCCACGACTTCAACCCATTTCGAAACATAGTCCAACGCCACAAGTATGTAGGTATTTCCACATGAGCTAACAAATGGCCCCATAAAATCAATACCCCACACATCGAAAATATCCACCTCAAAAATTGAAGTGAGAGGCATTTCATCTTTCTTGGATATGCCGCCCATTCTTTGGCATTCATCACACCGCTTAACCAATTCACCAACATCCTTGTACAAAGTAGGACAAAAGAAACCATAACTCAAGACCTTTGAAGCAGTCCTTGCCCCTCCATGATGACCACCATAAGGTGAGGAGTGACACGACTCAAGAATTGACACTTGCTCTTCTTCGGGAACATAACGCCGAATGACACCATCATTGCATATCTTGAACAAATACAGTTCATCCCAATAATAATCCATGCTATCCCATCTAAGCTTCTTTCTTTGGTTAGAAGAGAGCTCAAACGGGACAACACCGGTGACAATATAGTTGGCGATGTCCGCGAACCATGGCATATCATGCAAAGAGATGGAGAGAAGTTGTTCATCTGGGAAGCTATCATTAATCTCAAGGCCATCACTTGGCCTCCCTTGCTCTTCCAAACGGGATAGGTGGTCGGCAACTTAGTTCTCACTCCCCTTCCTATCAATGATTTCCAAATCAAACTCTTGAAGAAATAACACCCACCGCATAAGTCTAGCCTTGGAGTCCCTTTTCATCATTAGATACCAGAGCGCCGCATGGTCGGTGTGAGCTATCACCTTGGCGCCCATAAGGTAAGGCCTGAATTTCTCCATTGCAAAGACTATAGCCAACAACTCTTTTTCGGTGATGGTGTAGTTCATTTTGGGCGGAGTTCATGGTCTTGCTTGCATAGTAAATGAGGTGAAAGATTTTGTTCACCCTTTGGCCCAAAACCTCCCCCACTGCCACATCACTCGAATCTCACATTAGCTCAAAAGAAGAGCTCCAATCTGGCACTGTGATAATTGGCGTGGAAGTTAGCTTTTGCTTCAATAACTCAAATGTTCTCATACAATATTCATCAAAGTGGAACTTGGCATGTTTTTCCAATAACTTGCAAAGAGGATTCACCACCTTCGAAAAGTCTTTAATGAAGCGCCGGTAGAACCCTGCATGCCCAAGAAAGCTACGGACTCCCTTCACCGAGGTCGGAGGGGGCAATTTGGAAATGACCTCAATCTTGGCCTTATATACTTCAATTCTATGCTTTGAGGTTTTGTGGCCCAGAACTATCCCCTCCTCAACCATGAAGTGACATTTTTCCCGGTTGAGCACTAGGTTGGTTTCTTCACAACAGGAAAGGACCAAGATTTTTCAAGCATTCATCAAAGGATTCTCCTACCACGCTGAAATAATCCATGAATACCTCTAGAAAGTCTTCAACCATATCATTGAAAATTGCCATCACGCACCGCTGGAATGTAGCGGGTGCATTGCACAATCAAAAAGGCATCCTGGAAAAAGCAAATGTCCCATATGGACAGGTGAAGGTTGTTTTTTCTTGGTCTTCTGGAGCTATAAAGATTTGGTTATATCCTGAGTACCCATCCAAGAAGAAATAGAAATCTCTCCCCGCAAGTCTGTCAAGCATTTGGTCAAAGAAGGGCAAAGGGAAATGATCCTTGCGGGTCACCTTGTTCAATTTGCAGTAATCAATGCATACCCGCCAGCCAGTGACTGTCCTTGTTGGAATAAGTTCATTCTTGTCAATTTGCCCCACGGTCATGCCACCCTTTTTTAGGAACACATTGGACTGGAGAAGTCCAAGCACTATCAGATATTGGGTAGACGACCCCAGCATCGAGCCACTTGATTATATCTTTCTTCACAACCTCTTGCATTGCCTCATTTAGCCTCCGTTGGTGTTCTACGGAAGGCTTTGCTCCATCCTCAAGAATGATCTTGTGCATAAAAAATGCGGGGCCTATGCCCCGAATATCAGCAAGTGTCCAACCTATGTCCTTCTTTCTCCTTTTTAGCACTTCGTGTGTAGAGTCTACCTGCACTTGGGTTAGTCAAGATGAAAGTATAACAGGTAAAGTACGATAAAGACCCATAAATTCATACTTGAGGTGTGGTGGAAGTGGCTTCAACTCTAGGGTAGGTGGCTCTTTAATTGAAGGCTTTTTCGGAGGAGTTTTCTGATTCTCCAAATCCAAGGATAACTTTCGAGGACCATATGAATAAGAACCCATGCCTTTTAGAGCATTGGTACACTCGATCAAGCCATCCACCACAATATCATCATGATTCAATAAAGTTGCTTCCACGGGGTCTTCAACATTTATCATTGAGCTTGTTTCATCAATTATGACCTCGGTGACAAGGTCCATGAAAAAACACACCTAAGTGCTATTGGGTTGCTCCATTGACTTGCAAACGTGGAAAATGACATTTTCATCGCCCACTCGGAAGGTGAGCTCACCGGCCTCCACGTCGACTAAGGCCTTCCCCGTTGCAAGGAATGGCCTCCCCAAGATGATAGGAACTTCATAATCTACCTCACAATTCAAGATAACAAAATCCGCGGGCAAAATGAACTTGTCAACCCGCACCAACACATCATCAATGATTCCTAGAGGCCGCTTCATAGATTGATCCGCCTTTTGAAGTCGCATAGAAGTTGCCCTAGGTTGACCAATTCCCAGTATTTTTAAGACTGAATAAGGCATAAAATTGATGCTAGCTCCCAAGTCGCACAATGCCTTGGCAAAATCCGCGCTACCAATTGTACATGGAATGGTGAACGCTCCGGGGTCTTCAAGCTTAGGTACCATTGAGTGCACTATTGCACTCACTTGGTGAGTTATCTTTATAGTCTCGCACTCCATTGACCTTTTCTTTGTGACCAATTCCTCCATGAACATGGCATACCCGGGCATTTGCTCAAGTTCTTCAACCAAAGGAACATTGATGGATAAGATCTTCATCATATCAATGAATTTCTTGAATTGATTCTCACCCTTTTGCTTTGTCAACCTTTGATGATAGGGAAGAGGAGGCCTTGGAAATGGTGCCTTTTCTTTCGACACAACCGACTCGGGTATGTCAATTACGTGTTCCCTAGACGGGTTCACGTCACCTTGCAATTCCTTCTCATGATCATGAATGTCAATCCTCACTTCACTAGTTGTCGGCTCTTCCACCACATGCTCATCCTCAATCTGAATCTCATCATTGTGCAAGTCATCTTCATCACCAACAATTCTCTTTTGCTTTGAAGAACTAGCCTCACTACCTCGTCCACTTCTTGTGGTCACCGCCATGGCGTGACCGGTATTGTTGTTGTTCCCACCCTTGGGGTTCACCACCGTATCACTAGGTAGTGCTCCCTTCGGGCGTGTGTTCAAGGCTTGTGAGATTTGTCCCATTTGAACTTCAAGATTTCGAATGGAGGTGTTATGGGAGGCAAGTTGAGCATCCGAATTCGCATTGCGTTCCATCATTTATTTGAACATTTGCTCGATTGTACCCATATCATTACTTGAGGAACCTTGGACTTGTGATTTATAGGGGGTGGATTGTTGGGTTTTTGATACATCGGGGGCCTTTAAAGCCCGACCCCCGATTTCCATTTCCACCCCAATTGTTGTTCCCGCTCCAATTGTTGTTGTTGCCTCCCCATTGTTGATTGTTGTTCCCCCAATTGTTTGAGTTGTTATTATTGTTCCAATTACCTTGCCTTTGATTACTCCAAATTTGGTTGTTCCCTTGATTGTTCCTTTGTCCTTGAAAATTGTTGGCATATATGACATCCTCATTTTACTCATCATAGGAATCTTCTTGATTATACCCACTAACTCCTTGGTCGCATTGGTCATGGTTGTTTTGCACTTGATTTCCACGAGGCGTTCGCTTGTTTACCAAAGGATTTACCCCCTCCATAGCATGCACTTTCTTCGGACCTTGTATTTGTTGAAGCTGCGCCTTAGCAAGTTGATTCATGGTGGTGGTAAGCTCGGCAATTGCTTGCCCATGATCTTGAAGCTCTTTGTGGAGGTTGATAACACTTGGATCACTCTGAGGCAGATTTGCTCTACTCTGTGCTGACGAAGTGTCATCCATTTCATCTAAGATGTCACATGCCTCAGTGTAAGTCAGCTAGCTTTATAAATTTGCCTCCAGCGAGTTGGTTAACCACACACTGATTTGTGGTATTGATGCCTCGGTAGAAAGTCTGTTGTATCATGGCCTCCGTCATGTCATTGTTTGGGCATTTTTTGACCATAGTTCTGTAACGTTCCCAAATCTCATGAAGAGGCTCATTCGGGGCTTGCTTGAATGCCAATATCTCGTCTCTCAATGCCTCCATGTGCCCAGGTGAGAAAAACGTGGCAATGAACTTATCTGCCAATTCATCCCATGTAGAGATAGAATGATTGGGAGTCGCTCAAGCCAATCCAGGGCCTTCCCCCGAAGAGAGAAACAAAATAATCTGAGCCTCAAGGCATCCTCTGATACATTGGTTTTCTTGCTCCCCCAACATGTGTCCACAAAGCCTTTTAAGTGCTTGTAGGAATTTTGATGGGGAGCTCCCGTGAAATACCCATGTTGCTCCAAGAGTGTCTGTCAACATAACATTCGTGATTTGGAAGTTGCCCGCCCGGATTCTAGGCGAGACAATAGCACTTGCATACCCCTCGTTTGGAAGCACCCAAGGAGTAACTCTGGGAGGAGGAGGCGGGGGAGGGTCTGGAATATCATCATTAAGATTGGCCTGTCGGCCCCGTCTTGGAGGTGGAGGTACTTGATTCAATTCATCCTCTCCGTTGTCATATACCTCTTCCCCAGGAATAATATTGCCTAAAGGATCAGCCATATGTACCTGAATTGATTAAGACACACACATTAACAAAAAGAAGGAAAGAAAAACAATCTACATCACTACTCAAGTAAATAGTCAACACCGTTATAACTCCCCGACAACGGCGCCAAGTGATCGGCTCCCACCTATACCACTAAAGAGTAGCAAGGAAGGGGATCGAAGCAGCTTTTACCCGAACGGGTCGGGATCGATTTCCATAGGAAGATATATATGTGGGAGTTAAGTGTCTAAGTGATCTAGTGGTGAGTCATGCTCTTAATTACACTTCTCATAAAAAAGGTTTTGTGATTATGATAAGGTTTAAACTAAAAGATATTATGAACTAGCTAACTATGATCTTTTTATGGATTTTCTCAGTTAATTAAAGGCACTAGGGCTATGACTTACTCCTAGGTGAGTGAATAATGAGATCTAAAATTGAGAATAACCTTGGGAGTTGTGGGTGAATGGCATAACCACATGCTAAGTTACTCACCCAATACCTCTCAGTAATTTGGGTGACTTTGCCCAAATTGCCCTTCTCAAGCACAATTGGGTGTTTTCATTGAATCACATGAATTGGCTCAAGTCGGGTGTAGCTATCTCTAGCATCTACCCTTTTATCGGGGCTATCAATCTCTTGAGTTCACCCCAATACCTTGTTATCCTAATTACCTAGATTTGGGTCATCTTTCTCAAGAGTGACCCTAGTCATGAAGGCATGAAATAGTGTTTCCAACCACTAAATTTGAGATTTATGCACAAATTAGGCTAAAACCCAAACACCCATACACAAAATCATCCTAAAATTGAATACCCATTAATTACCCACACTAGGGTTAGGTCACAACCCTAGGTTAAGGGTCTATCTACTCATAATTGAAAAAGAAACTAAAGTAGAAGATGAAAGCATGCTCATAAATGTAAATTACTAGATAGAAATTGAAGAACTATTGTAAGAACTATGATAAAATTACTCAAAATGAACAAAAACCACTATTCAAGTGTTCCTCCTCATAGCTGATGACCTAAAAATGAGAAAAAGATCTATTTATACTAGGCTAAAAATACTGGACAAAATTGCCCCTACGGAGAATTCGCTCCCAGCGTATTTCTGAGCGCTGCGACGGATGGGCTTCCGCTGCAGCGGAATAGTGGACGCTGCAGTGGTCTTGGACTATGTAGCCTCTCTGATTCTCCATTCTGCATCCAGTGGAATAATAAAACGCCACAGCGGTGGCAAAAACGCGGCAGCAGAATAATACCGCTGACCGCAGAAGTTTGAATCCCCATTCTTGTTGACTCTCTGAAGTTCACAAAATGCGCCCAACGTAATAGTGGACGCTGCAGCGGTGGATAAACCGCTATAGCGGAAAAGTAGCATGGTCAGCGGGAGCTTTCCTCAAAAATCACCTCTCTGAAGTTTGATAATGGGGCAGCGGAGGGAAATCCGCTGCAGCGAAAAAATGAGTGTTGCAATGTTTCTGCTGGATACTGGGAACTTGCAAGTTTTGCTCTTTTTGAGACCTTTTTTGGTCACTTTTTCACAAATCAACTCAATCCCTGCAATTCAAAAAACTTGCATCAAAATGTGGGAGTATTTTAGTCAAATTTGCCTAAAAACCTAAGAAAATGGGAGTAAATAGTAGCACAAATCACTAGTTATCAGTGAACTTTGTGGCTTTCTCATCTTCCTGTGTTCACCTTTTAAACTGAAGTTTCTTTTTCATAAGCCTTCGACAAGCTCAAGTCCGAGTTGCTTCGCTGCGAGGCCAGGTTGCGGAAAGCCTTTGACGGGGAGAAATCTCTTAGGCTTCTTTGTGATAAGAAGACAAGAGAGTTGATACACCTTCGATATGAGATGAATCGAAGCTGAGATTACGAAGGCAATCTCGAGAAATAGGTAATCTTATTTTGAGGGAATGCATGCTTCGTCCCCCATCTTCAGAGACTAATGTTTCGATATCTCAGTTGCAGAGAAAGACGGAGGCGCTAGAACGCGTATGGGTAAAAGTCGGTCAGGTTAACTTTGGATGAAATTAATTGAAGGCACAGATGGATGCTCATGTCGTGGCCAAAAGGAATGCTTCAGTTAAGGCCTCCGCTCTCGAGATACAACTCCGCAATGCCCGATAAAGTATCTTGGTTCAGACGAGCATGATTTCTAAGCTCAAAATTGATCTTTTAAAGATGAAGGTCGAGGTTGTGGATGCTCGGGCTGAAGCCGAAGAGGCTCGGTCAAAGGCCGATAAGAAAGTGTCCATCTATCTAAAAAATATTGCTGAAGCTCGTATGATTTAGGGGGGATTCCGATCGAGAGAGAAGAAGCAATGAATATGCCCGATGTAGATCCCGGAGGGAGGCCCTTGAGGTGATCCATGCTCGGGGCTTTGATCTCTCGGAGGAGATAGAGCAGGCCAAGGCGGATGAGTATGACGCCAAGTTCCTTGTATCCGATGTTGAAGACGATGAGGAAGAGGCTGATGAGGGAGCTGGTCCCAAGGAGGTCGATGGAGTCGTAGTCCCTGAGGGGAAGAAAGACTAAGTCCCAGAGAATAGACTAGGCTTTTTCTTTCTGGTCCTTTGTATAGGGCTCTCAGAGAGCATTGTAAATGTACCTTTGTATCATTTCTTATTTAAAAAGAAACCTTTTGGTTTTCCCTTTATATAAGTTTCCACTTGCTTTTGTCTTTGTTTCTGCTTTACATTTTGATGCTCGTCAATAATTTGTCCGATGAGTTGGACTTCGAAATGAAACCCTTGTGGTTTTGTTCTCAATAGGTAATAGTCGATAGTTAACCGGTTAGGGCTCAGTCTTCGAGTTGGGTTTCGACTTGAGTTCATCGACCCTTAGGTTTTTAAATCGGCCCCGAGGCTCTTTAGGCTGGCGCTTAGGCTCTTACGAATTGGCCCTTAGGCTTGTTTTAGATCGGCCTTGAGACTCTTTAGGCTGGAGCTTAGGCTCTTACGCATTGGCCCTTAGGCTTGTTTTAGATCGGCCCTGAAGCTCTTTAGGCTGGCTCTTACGCATTGGGCCGGTACGACCTCTAATATGACTATAGTTTTCCATCGTTAAAGACTTTTGAAGTTTTTGTGTTCGTCTGACTTCTTCGATGGCTCAATAAGAACCTCGATTATGAGACGATGTGTGACGACATATGAGCACCTCAGGAGGTTCGCTTGAAGGCTGAATGTTTCAAAGACTTTTCATTGTTTGGAGCTGATATGATTGAAGCTCTTTTTCTTATGCCGAGGGTAGCCTGATACCAACTTGTCACAACCCAAATTCCTAACCTTAGGGATCGTGATGGCGCCTAACACCAAAATTTCTAGGCAAGCCAACGTTAGAGTTGGCTTAACTATTTCCTTTAATTAACCATTTAAACAGGATAAAATAATTTTAAGTTAATACTTAAGCTAATGGTTTTAAATAAATAATTCATAATACAAAAAATTTTTAACTAAATCGAGCCACGAACTAATTATATAGATAAATCCAAAAACTACCCCAGAGTCTGGTGTCACAATTCACGAACTACTAAAGAATACTACAAATAATGGGCGAAAAGAAATAGTGTAATTGTTCTGAATATGATAAAACAGCGTTTATGAAAATAGAAGACTCTCGGGATCTGCGAATGCCGGCAGATATACCTCGTGTCTCCGAATAAATGAATATCCGCTCTAAAACCTGTACTGATGGCTGGTACCTGGGTCTGCACAAAAGAGTGTAGAGTGTAGTATCAGTACAACCAACCTCATGTACTGAGTAAGTGTCGAGCCTAACCTCAACGAAGTAGTGATGAGGATATGGCAGGAAATTAAATACATATAAACTGTGACAATAATATATACAATAACGCAATATAATAAGTCTACACGAACAAGAAAAATATAACTGAAACAATAAATATAATAACTCAGTCGCCTATTCCAGGCCTCAACTATCACCAAGATCTCACACAAGTTTCCGAATTTCCGAACTTTACTTTAAAATAGTCGTATGTGCAGAATATGAGAAAAATCGTAGAGTAAAACAATAAATTTCCAAATATTTATAATAAAATCAGTAAAACATAATTATACTCCCTTATCACTATCTTGTTGCGGCGTGCAACCCGATCCCACCTGCCCACCCTTATCATTATCATTTATTCACCCGTATCACTGTCAATTATCCACCCTTATCAGCCCCCTTATCACAATAAATTTTGTTTATTCATCACAAACTTTCGTAGTTTAGGCCAAGCCTTTCACAACACTTTTATTTCAACAATTGCAAACAGAAAACAGTATAACTCGTAAGCTTTAACCATTATCATCCCACAATAAAACCCGTCAGGATATATGTAACCACCGTAAGACTGTCAACCCAATCCAGTCTTTATGAACCATGATAGAATCAAGAGAACAACCAACACTTTTAACACACTTACAACAACAATTGGAAATAATTAAATGAAACTAAATAACCACGTGAACCTCAACAATCACGAGACAGTTAAACGGTATTTCTCACAACTTTCTCAATATTATCAAAAATGAAACCACATGAATATATAAATATATTTCCAAAAATAGGGCCAAACTGCCCAACCTTTCTGTACCACAAGGGAACCAAACACACAACCAATATTCTTCCAAAGTAGCCAAATAATAACAGCAATGTAATAAAGCCTAGTAGTCATAGAAACAATAATGAATATAGAACAATTAAGACATGAGTCAATTAAATTGGGAACGGGCAAATGATCATGTTTAACAGACCATTTGGTGGTGCATAGGTACTCGTCACCTCACCTATACACCACACGCATGCATTTGACATAAAAACAAGTAGGGATTCTTATTCCCTCAAGTCAAAGTTAGACCAAACACTTACCTCAATTTTGCAGGCCACTCACTGCTCAATTATAGCTTTTCCTTTAGAATCTTACTCTAACTTGCTCGAATATAATCATAATTAACTCAACGTCATTAATTTAGGCTAACGGAACTAACTTTATTGAAAATTATAATTTTTCCTATGTTTTCTCAAAAAAGGTGAAAACCCGACCCCGGGCCCGCTTGGCCTAAACTCGGAGTTCAGACCAAATTACGTTTACCCATTCACCCACGAACCCAAATATACAATTAGTTTCGAAATCCGACCTCAATTCGAGGTAAAGCTTCGATTTTTACAAAATTCTCTAATTCTACCCAAACCCTCAATTTTTACCATGAAAATTCTTTAGTTTTTGATTTAAAAGTGATGAAAAACAATGAGTAATTGAAAGAGTAGAGTTTATAATTGATTACCTATGACTTGGGGATGATATTTGGTGAAGAAATTTATTCTTAGGGCTGTGGGGTTCGAAAATTTGAAGAAGAAGAAGTCTGCCCGATATATATTTTTCTATCAGTTATTCTGCCTTATTTCTCATGCCAAACGATCCTGATACTCGATTTTTATGTCTCCAATGGATTCCTTGTGAAATTCTAGTCACGTTAGGCTTTGAATCACTCAATGTGACCTTATAACGAAAGAGATATGTAGGTTTTAGTATTTGCAAATAGTGCAGATTTTTAATACGCCGTTAATGGCAATTTCGTAATTAACATGAATAATCTGGTAACCTTAGTAAAATGGCCATAAAATCTCATACGATGTCTAAATTCGATGATGTTTTTTGCTACGGGTCCGTAATTATGATACGGATCTAATACTTCATTCAAAATAGAAATAGGAGCTCATTTGTTCAATATGATATCATATATGCTTGAAGAAACGACGTAGAAACCTAAAAAGAACGAGCGCAACACAACCCTAACCTATTTGAAACTCACCCGAGCCCTTGGGGTTCTAAACCAAACATGAACGCAAGTCTAAAAGCATCATACAGACTTGCTCGTGCGATCAAATAATGAAAATAAAATGTGAAACTATGAAAAAAAACCTCAAAACTCATTATTTTTCTCAAGAACACTTAAAATTCACTATTTATCAACCGGACGTCCGAATCACGTTAAATAAATTCTGATTCTCTAAATTTCATAGACATGGCTTACATATCATAACAAACTTGTATCGAGCTCCAGAACCAAAATATGGTCCCGATACCAACGGTTTCAAATGTTAATTCATTTCTTTATTTCATTAATAAATCAGCAAAATAATTTCTTTCAAAAATTGATTTTCAAGGCTTGGGACCTCGGAATTCAATTCCGGGCATACGCCCAAGTCCCATATTTTACTGCGGACCTCCCGGGATCGTCGAAATAGATCCGAGTCTGTTTACTCAAAATGTTGACTCAAGTCGACTAAAATCAAATTTAAATTCTAGAAATCCTATTTCTCATAGTTTCACATAAAAGCTTTCCGGTTTCACGCCCGGACTGTGCACGCAAATCAAAGTATTTAAAATTAGTCTTTTGATGGCTATTAAGCATGGAACGGAGTCTAGATTCATAGAATGACCCCTTGGGTCATCACAATCTCCACCTCTAAAACAAACGTTCGTCCTCGAACGGACATAGAAAGTTACCTGAATTGGAAAACAAGTGTGCATATCTACTCTGCATGTTCGACTCGGACTCCTAAGTGGTTGCCTTAACGGATGGCCTTTCCACTTGTCACGCCCCAAAACCGAGGGGCACGACCGGCGCTCAACCGGAGAACCCCAGTCAAGCGGACCTGGAATTGCCTTTCCTATCCCGCGCGTTACCCCGTGATTTCAATATACATTATTCATGTGAAATAGCCATTTAGACTTAAGCATAAACTTACAACTTGAATTCATTTCTACTTTTTATCATTACCAACATATGATACCAATAACTTACAAAATACATACAATATTTACCAACGTGGATCACGATTCCGAACCGTACCATTACTTACCCAAAATACATATGTACACTACCCACATTGTGTCTACGGAGCCTCTACGAATACTAGGAACTTAACCAATACTTGCCGGTGACAAGGCCCCGGCTATACCTTACAATACGGTTGACTTTGTCTTTTTAACATCCTTGATCTTGATTTGTTTCCAGGAGCAGAGATGGAATGAAATAAGCAATCAAGTTCGTATTCTGTTCGGCTTACGGCTTCATTCCCAGAGTAAGGAGAAAGAAGACACAGCGCCGGGGAATAGCTCCGAGAGGGACTTTTCTGAGTAAAGAGATAAGTAAGGGTAAGAGTCATTCCAATTGAGTAGGTGAAGAGTCTCTTTCGAGCGAGATCCTTTACCACGCCTAACTAAATGAAAGAAAGTAAGAGAGAGAGTGGCCGCCTATTTCTTAAATGAAAATAAAGGACTTCCTTATCCTAAGGCTGTCACTGAATGAATCTGGTAACTAATGCCGCCAGAGAGGCTGAGGTGAGTATCGTCGCATCGCCTCCGACAACTTCTTTTGCTTTGTAGCTACGGCTCTTATCCTTCCTAAGTGGTTCGTAAGTCTTTCTTAGTTTTGACTTCTAAAGACGCATGAACCACACATGGCCCCGAGAGGAAGTGGGGCTCCCCAATGCAGCTGACAGAATGAAGAGGAGGCACTACTGTCAGTGGGCTGAATTACCTGCTATGGAACCACCTACAATCATCATAAGAATGTAGCGCCCCCGGCAAAAGGGACGTCAGTACATTTGAATTGTACTGGTATGTATGAACAAACTTTATCCCAAGTACAATCAAGCAATACACAAATAAGAGACAGCAATAGAACTCACAAGCATTGCACAGAAAATGGAAACAACCAACATCAAGAGTCCACATTACTAGTATGTATGAACAAACTTACTCTAAGTAAACTCAACAATGCACAGGCAAGAGATAGACGGAGAGTCACACAATCACTGCACAAAGATATAGAAAGAAACACAATGGAAGTTCCACAATTCTCACTTCATCAGAATCACAATCACAATTCCATCCTTGTCCCTTCTCAACATTCCACCCTTATCTCTTTTGTTGCGGTGCGCAACCCGATCCCACTTGACAATCACAATCATTTATTATGTTTCTGTTGCGGCGTGAAACCCGATCCCACCGGACAATCACAATCATTTGTTGTGTTTCTGTTGCGGCGTGCAACCCAATCTCACGAGACAATCACATCACACCCTTATCATTTCTCACATATCACCCTTATCCCTCATGTTGCGGCGCGCAATTCGATCCCACCAAACAATCATATCTCATATCAACAATGACAGTTCACAATTCAATCACA
>ML297625.1:0-30264 GCA_005239495.1 Nicotiana undulata
TCTACTTGAGAAGTTGATTATGGTTGATGTACTGGTTGTAGAGATTATGAAATGTTGGTTCAAATGAGGATCCAAGCATACTTTATATATATTGAGTTGTTTGGTTATAGCTGAGACCCTTGACGGGCATTTATTGAGATATTGACTGATATTGTCCCCTTGCCAGGTGATTTAAACTGTATTTTTCCCACTATGATGCATTCCTTACCATACACATTGTCTTGCATTGGTGAGGAAGAGTGTAAAGCACGAAGGGTGATGTCGTGCCATATTTTTTTTCATTGATTACATCATGTCATGCATAGTGAGGAAGAGAGTAAAAACACGAAGGGTGATGTCGTGCCATGTTTACATTTATTGAAAGCACGAAGGTTAATGTCGTGCCATGATTACATTGATTACAACATACATTGCATAGGTGAGGAAGAAAGTAAAAGCACGAAGGGTGGTGCCGTGCCATGTTTACATTTATTGAAAGCACGAAGGTTAATGTCGTGCCATGATTACATTGATTACAACATACATTGCATTGGTGAGGAAGAGAGTAAAAGCACGAAGGGTGATGTCGTGCCATGGTTATCATTCAGACATGTCATTCATACCTTATCAGTTTTCGGTAAATTGTTTCTTTTCTTACTTGATGTTAATTAACTGCTCTATCTTATTGTTTTTCCCTTTATCTGCTCCCGTTCCCCGTATATGACTGTTATTCTTCCTTGCTTTGTTATCTGTATTTTGTGTTGTAGAATAGGACAGGTGAACGTTATTTGCTAAGTCTAGCCTCGTCACTACTTCGGCCGAGGTTAGGCTCGGCACTTACTCAGTACAGGGGTCGGTTGTACTGATACTACACTGCACTTCCCTATGTTGTGCAGATACCGCTTCCGGACCCCGTGGACCGCTCTGAGGGAGTCACCTTCTGTCCACATCGAGCTTCAAGGTATACCACTGGCGTTCGTGGGCCCTGGAGTCTCTCCTGCTATTAGCATCCTATTGTCATATTTCTCCTTCCGTTCTAAAGACAGTATTGTACTTCCTTTTAGACTTGTATTTAGTATTCTTATAGACAGTCCGTGAGGTTGTGACACCTCGGTTTTTTGATTTTGCGATGTTGTTATCTTTACCATTTCATTATGCATTTTTCGGAGTATTATTACGTTTCTGCTGTAAAAACTTTTGAAGTGGTTCTGATTATTTCAGTAAAGGTTTGAAGGAATATTGCTTTATTATTGTTAAGTTGTTTTAAAAATGTTAAGGTGTTGTGTACGTTGGCTTGTCTAGCGGGTTCAATGTTAGACGCAGTCACGGCCTGGAAGGTGGGATTTCGGGTCGTGACATGCCGTGCCATATTATGAAATTAAAAGCACGAATGGTGATGTCGTGCCGATTCTATTTATTATATGGTGAGGTTGAGAGTAAAAGCACGACGGGTGATGTCGTGCCGTTTCTATTGATTTATGGTGAGGACGAGAGTAAAAGCACTAAGGGTGATGTCGTGCCGATTCTATTTATTATTTGATGAGGATGAGAGTAAAATCACGAAGGGTGATGCCGTGCACTTGTCCTTGCGTTACTATTTCTATTGTTTTAAGTTGATATTTAATTTGTTGCTTTACCTCGTTATTTTTATCTCGTGATATTTTCTCCTTAAATTTCACAATTAATTGCTACTTGTTATTATTTGTTTCCTAAATGAATCATAATTATTGTGTACTTTGTTGTCTTATGAATTCGTATTAATTGTTACATTTGTTGAGATAAAAGTGTTGTGAAAGGCTTGGCCTAAATTGTGAAAGTTCTTTTAATAAATAAATAAATTGAAAGTGATAAGGGTGGAGCTTTATGTTTTTACCGATTTTTAATACAAAGATTTGGAAAATTTACTGTTTTATTCTATTGTTTCTCATATTCTGCACATACGATTATTTTAGTGTGAAGTTTGGAAATTTGCAGATTTGTGTGAGATATTGGTTACAGCAGAGGCCCGGAATATGCGACTGAGTTATTTTATTTAATGTTGCAGTTTATTTTTTTTTATTTGTGTAGAATTATTTTATTGCTTTATTATATAATGTTGCAGGTTAAGTTATAATTGCCCGCCTTAGCCTCGTCACTACTTTGCCGAGGTTAGGCTCGGCACTTACTTAGTACATGGGGTCGGTTTTACTGATACTACACACTGCACTCTTTTGTGCAGATCCAGGTACCGGCCAGTGTTAGAGATTTTTAATAGCGGACATCCACCATCCGGAGACACGAGGTATATCTGCCGGCGTTTTGAGATCCCTGGAGTCTTCTCTTAGTTCACAAAGACTGTTTTATATTTATTTTTTTAAACAGCTACTATAATATTCTTTCAGCCCATTATTGTAGTAAATCTTAGAAGTTCGTGAATTGTGACACCAGACCCTGGGTAGCCTTGGAGCTATATATATTTAGTTCGTGGCTCGGGTTATTTATTCATTTAACATTGTATTTATGAGGTTATTCGCTGGAAATTATTAGATCTAATTTATTTTTAATTCGCTTTATTGTGTTTAAGTAACTAATCAAAGGAAAAATAGCTAATCGAATTCTAACATTGGCTTGCCTAGGAAGTGTGATGTTAGGCGCCATCACGATCCCTAAGGATGGGAATTTGGATCGTGACAAGAAGTCACTACAATTAATTGGTGGATTTAGTAACTTCAAAAAACAAAAGGCAACTTTTTAGAGCATGTTAAATTGTATTGTAATGTCACACGATATTACTTTTTAAATAAATATAAGATAAATTGTTAATAGTTTAAGAATATTTATGCACTATGGTGAAAAGAATATTTACACGTACAATCAGGTCAAACATAAGGTAATTATAGGTAAATTTTATGACTATTATTAGTTGATAACCTAGTAAAAAATGTTGAAACTAATGTGATGACCCCAAAAGGTCATTCCGTGTATTTCTAGTTAATTTTATGTTCTGAGGTTATGAAAACCTCCTTCTATCTCACCTCGATTTACATGCGCATCCCAGACGTGTAGCCGGGAAGCCTTTATGTGAAAAAATTGAGAAAAATGATAAGTTTGAATTTGAAATTTGAATTAAGTTGACTTTGGTCAACATTTTTTATAAACGGACCCGGACCCGACTTGGGCGTATGGCCGGAATCGAATTCTGAGGTCCCAAGCCCGAGAAATGAATTTTTTAAAGAAATTATTTTCTGAAAATATAAAAGATTTTTGAAAGTTTAATTATATGTGAAATCTATGGTATCGGGACCGTATTTTAGTTTCGGAGCACGGTACAGGTTAGATATAATATCTATAACATGTCTGTAAAGTTTGGTAAGAAACGGAAGTCATTTGACGTGATTCGGACCTGTAAATGCAAAGTTTGAAGTTTTGGAAATTTTCCTTGATTTTGGTGTTAAATTCGTTGTTTAAAGTGTTATTTTGGCGATTTGATTGCATAAGTCCATAGGATGTTTTTGAGGTTGTGTACATGTTTGGTTGGGAGCGCTGAGGGCTCGGGTGAGTTTCAGGTAGGTTTCGGGGTGTTTGAACTTGGAAAATCACAACTGGTGCACCAGTTCTTATGTGCCCGCACCTGCGAGCCTAGGGCCGCAGGTGCGAGACCACAGACGCGCTATTTGGTTCGCAGGTGCGGTCCCCTCGCAGATGCGGACCCTTCTTCCGTAGAAGCGGTTCTGCAGGACGGATAATTCTTCCGCAGGTGCGACCCCCTGTGGGCCTGTCCATTTCCGCAAGTGCGATCGATTTCCCGCACCTGCGAGAGCGCAGGTGCGACCCAAGCACCGCAGGTGTGAGGGTCGGGCAGTCAAATTGTATAAAAAAAACAGTAGCAAAAACGGGATTTAACCCTAATTTCATAACTTCTTCTTCTTCACTCCACCTTGGGCGATTTTAGAAAGGCAACTTCACCACAACTTCATAGGTATGTAACCTTAGACTCTTTTTCTTCAATTTTTATCAACACCCATTAGATTTCTAGGCCTAAAATATAATTTAAAGGGTAGAAAATTAGGGATTTGGGTAGAGTTAGAACTTTTTAAATAATTGGAATTTAGACCTCGTTTTGGGGTCGGATTCCGGAACTAATTACATATTCGGGCTCGTGGGTGAATGGGTGATCGAGTTTTGGTACGAACCTCGTATTTTGACCAAGCAGGCCCGAGGTCGATTTTTGAATTTTTGGAAAGAATGATGGGAAACTTATAATTAAGCATTGGAATTGAATTATTTAGCGTTTATTGGTGTTGTTGAGTCAATTATGTCTAGATACAATTGATTTGGAGTCGAGTTCAAAAGGAAAAGCGGTGATTGAGGCGTGATTTTGGTCGTGAAAGTCGAGGTAAGTGTTTGGCCTAACCTTATCTTGAGGGAATAGGTGTTGAGTCTTATTTGCTATGTGTTTATTCCATGTTCAACGTATAGGTGAGGTGACGAGAACCTATATGTTGTGTCAAGCATGCCCGTGAGTCGGATAATATGAATTACGTGATTTTCGTTGATATTTATTGTGTTATAGTTTAAGTTTCACTTTGATGGTTGCTCAATTGATGGAAGTTCTTGGTAGTGAATATTGTTGAGTATTTGTTTCGATTGAGGAATATCTTGTTAAGTTATGTACTTGAGTGAGATTGGTTGTAGCTGTGTCCCTTGCCGGGACGGTGATATTTCTATTGTTGTTCCCTTGCCGGGATGTTGTGATTTATTGTCATGGTTCATGTTGTTGATTTCTTTCTTGCCAAACTGTTGTTCTTGATATTTGTTTGGGTGAGGAAGAGTGTAAAGCACGAAGGGTGATGCCGTGTATTATTCATTGTGAGGATGAGAGTGTAAAAGCACGAAGGGTGATGTCGTGACATGCTATGATATTAAAATCACGAAGGATAATGTCGTGCCATGTTATGATATTAAAAGCACGAAGGATAGTGTCGTGCCATGTTATGATATTAAAAGCACAAAGGATAATGTCGTGCCATGTGATGATATTAAAAGCACGAAGGGTGATGCCGTGCCGTTTCTATTTATTTATTGTAAGGACGGGAGTAAAAACACAAAGGGTGATGTCGTGCACTTGTTTTGGTGAGGATGAGAGTAAAAGCACGAAGGGTGATGTCGTGCACTTGCTTACTCTGTGTTATTATTCCCTGTTGTTGCCTTGATATTTAAGTTGTTGTCTTATTCCGTTATTTATGTTATTTGATATCTCTTTCCCCCAGCATGTTCCCCTTCTTCCCTTGTACTTAGTTGATTATTCTGTAGTTATTATTCTCCGAATATTGTTGAATTGCACAGGTTGAATTAATTGTCGTGTCCTAGCCTCGTCACCACTTTGCCGAGGTTAGGCTCGGCACTTACTCAGTACATGGGGTCGGTTGTACTGATACTACACCTGCACACCTTTTTGTTGTGCAGATCCTGGTAGAGGACCCTTTGGACATCTGAGCTAGGAGGCTTCCTTCAGTCCACCCGGAGACACCGAGGTAGTCCTGTTGGCGTCCGCAAGCCTTGGTGTCCCCTCCTATTTTCCCTTGTTTTACTGTTCTAGTCGATTCAGAACGGGATGTATTTAGTTCTTTCATACTTCATGTGTATCACTCTTAGACAGTCTGTGAGCTGTGACTCCACTATTCTGGGTTATGGTTAGATTTGGTGAAATTTCGTAAAGGATTGTATTGAAATACATTTATATCATGATTTATCGTTTACTTTAATTATTGTTAATCTAGTAATTCATCTATTCGTGATTAATAGTTAAGGAATAACGTAAACTGAATACTCACGTTGACTTGTCTAGCGGGTTCAACGTTAGACGCCATCACGGACCCGACGGTGGGAAATTTGGGTCGTGACAAGTTGGTATCAGAGCACTAGGTTGTTTAGGTCTCACAATTCACGGACAAGCTTGGTAGAGTCTGAGGGATCGGTATGGAGACGTCTGTACTTATCCCCCAGAGGCTGCAGAGTTTAGGAATATCTTCACATCTATTCTTCTCTGTCGTGCGCTGTGACTTCGAAATGCTAATTGAATTTCTATTCTATTCTCTCACAGATAGCGAGAACACGTGCTTCCTCATCTACCGATCAACAACCCGATCCTCTAGTTGCAGCTCCTATGAGGGGCCGAGGCCGTACTAGAGGCCGAGGCCGGGGAAGAGCTCAGCCTAGAGCAGCAGCCCTAGTGGAGGATCCTCGGGTAGAGTTTGCCGACGAGGTTCCTGTTCATACAGTTCTGGTTGGACCAGCTCAGGTCCTAGGGGGTTCATTGCCACCCCGGTACTACAAGATGCTCTGGTCCATTTAGTGGGAGGTCTACTTCCTACAGCACCAGCCGTTTCTCACGCCGGGGGAGGAGCCCAGACTCTTGCCACCCGCACACCAGAGCAGTTAGCTTCTAAGTTTCAGACTCCAGCACCTCAGACAGCTGGAGTAGCTCAGCCGTGTATCGTGGCTCAGGCCGTTGAGGGAGCAGCTATGTCTGCTGATGCTTTATGGAGATTGGACCGGTTCACCAAGCTACTTTCTACTACTTTTAGTGGTGTACCATCAGAGGATCCCTAGGATTTCTTAGACAGTTGCTATGAGGTTCTTCGGAACATGGGGATTGTGGAGACCAATGGGGTCAACTTTGCTAATTTCCGCCTTTCTAGTTTCGCCAAGACTTGGTGGAGGGATTATTGCTTGACCAGACCAGCTGGATCTTCGCCTTTGTCTTGGGCTCAGTTCTCCGAGTTGTTCTTGGAGAAGTTTCTTCTAGTCACCCAGAGAGAGGACCTCCGGAGGCAGTTTGAGCGTCTGCAGCAGGGATCTATGACAGTTACACAGTATGAGACCAGGTTCATCACTTTGGACCGACATGCTATCATGATACTCCCCACCGACCGAGAGAGGGTAAGGAGGTTTATTGAGGGGCTAGCTCAGCCGATTAGACTACAGATGGCCAGAGACACAGGTACTGATATTTCATTTCAGGAGGCGGCCAATGTGGCCAGGCGGATTGAGATGGTCTTATTACGGGGCAGTGGTCAGGGGTCTGACAAGCGGACTCGTCATTTTGACCGATTCAGTGGTGCCTCATCTGGAGGCAGGGATTATTTTGGCAGAGGTCATCCTCCTAGACCATTCTAGTCAGCCCTCCAGGTATCCCGCAGTGCACCACCAGCTCCTATCAGTGCACCGCCGCTCCAGAGCTTTCAGAGTGGTTATTCTGGTCGACGGGGACAGTTTTAGGGCCAGCACTCTCAGCAGCAGAGATCTTGCTACTCTTGTGGTGGTCTAGGGCATATTGCTAGGTTTTTCCCCCGAGCTTCGAGTGGTTCTCAGCATCAGGGTTCCCGTGCTATGATTCCCGCACCAGGTGCTCCACCACCCTCTCAGCCAACTAGGGGTGGAGGTCGAGGTGCCATAGGCGGAGGCCAGACAGTTAGAGGTGGAGGACATGCTACGAGAGGTAGAGGTCATCCCGTAGTAGGTCGACCCAGGGATGTTCAGATTGGTGGGGCTCAGCCCCGATGCTATGATATTCCCGCCAGGATTGAGGCTGAGGCCTCCGATGCAGTCATTACAGGTATGGTTTCGGTTTGTAGCAGGGATGCTTCGGTTTTGTTTTATCCGGGATCCACATTTTCCTACGTGTCCTCATATTTTGCTCCTTGTCCGATTATGCCTCGTGATTCCCTGAGTACTCCTGTATATGTATCTACACCGGTGGGTGATTCTATTGTGGTATATCGAGTCTACCGTTCATGTATAGTAGTTATTGGTGGTCTTGAGACCAGAATAGATCTTTTACTCCTTGATATGGTTGATTTCGATGTTATTTTGGGGATGGATTGGTTGTCTCCGTACCATGCTATTCTGGACTGTCATGCCAAGACTGTTACCTTGGCCTTGCCGGGAGTACCTCGATTGGAGTGGAGGGGGACTCATGTTCATTCTTCCAGCAGGGTTATCTCATATATGAAGGCTCGGCGCATGGTCGAGAAGGGTTGTTTGGCATATTTGGCCTATGTTCGTGATTCTAGTATCGAGGTTCCTCCTATGGAGTCTGTGCCTATTATTCGTGACTTCCTTGAGGTATTTCCTGCAGACCTGCCGGGTATGCCACCCGACAGGGACATTGACTTGGCTTCGGGCACTCAGCCCGTATCTTATGGCCCCGCCAAAGCTAAAGGAGTTGAAGGATCAGTTGCAGGATTTGCTAGATAAAGGCTTTATTACGCCTAGTGTTTCTCCTTGGGGCGCGCCTGTGTTGTTTGTTAAGAAAAAAGACGGAACGATGAGGATGTGCATTGATTACCGGCAATTAAACAAGGTTACCATCAAGAACAAGTATCCATTGCCGAGGATTGATGATTTGTTTGATCAGCTTTAGGGTGCCACGGTGTTTTCAAAGATTGACTTGAGATCTGGCTACCATCAGCTGAGGATTAGGGCGTCTGATGTCCCTAAGACAGCCTTTCGCACTCAGTACGGGCATTATGAGTTCTTGGTGATGTCGTTCAGGTTGACAAATGCCCCAGCCGCTTTCATGGAGTTGATGAACCGAGTGTTCGGGCCTTATTTGGACTTGTTCGTGATTGTCTTCATTGATAATATTTTGATTTACTCCCGCAGTCGGGAGGAGCACGAGCAGCACCCTCGAGTCGTTCTCCAAACTCTGAAGGACAGTCAATTGTATGCTAGTTTTCGAAGTGCAAGTTCTGGTTGAGTTCGGTTGCATTCTTGGGCCATGTCGTATCGGCAGAGGGTATTCATGTGGATCCCAAGAAGATTTCAACAGTCAAGGATTGTCCTAGACCCACCTCAGCTACAGAGATTCGGAGTTTCTTGGGCTTAGCAGGTTATTATCGTCGGTTTGTGGAGAGTTTTTCATCTATTGCAGCCCCGATGACCAGGTTGACTCAGAAGGGTGCCCAGTTCAGGTGGTCATATGAGTGTGAGGCGAGCTTTCAGAAGCTCAATACAGCCTTGACCACGGCACCGGTGTTGGTTTTTCCCTCAGGATCAGGGCCATATATCGTGTATTGTGATACTTCACGGATTGGACTTGAGGCAGTGTTAATGCAGGATGGTAAGGTTATAGATTATGCTTCACGTCAGTTGAAGGTTCATGAGAAGAACTATCCAGTTCATAATTTAGAGTTAGCAGCCATTGTCCATGCGCTGAAGATTTGGAGGCATTATTTGTATGGTGTATCATGTGAGGTGTTCACGGACCATAAGAGTTTGCAATATCTGTTCAAGCAGAAAGAGTTGAATATGAGGCAGAGAAGATGGTTGGAGCTGTTGAAAGACTACAACATTACCATCTTATACCATTCGGGAAAGGCCAATGTGGTGGCCGATGCTTTGAGCCGGAAGTTAGTCAGCATGGATAGTCTTGCTTATATTCAGGTCGGGGAGCGACCGCTTGCCTTAGATGTTCAGGCTTTGGCCAATCGGTTCATGAGATTGGATGTTTCTGAGACTGGCAGTGTTTTGGCTTGTATTGTGGCCCGTTTTTCATTGTTTGATCGTATTCGGGACCGGCAGTATGATGGTCGTCATTTATGTGTCCTTAGGGATACGGTCCGGCACGGAGGTGCCAAGTAGGTTTCAGTTAATTAGGACGGATTCTTGAGGATGCAGGGCCGTATTTGTGTGCCTGATGTTGATGTTCTTCGTGATTTGATATTGCAGGAGGCTCATAGTTCCTGGTATTCCATTCATCTGGGCGCCGCAAAGATGTACCAAGATTTGCTGCAGCATTATTGGTGGTGAAGGATGAAGAAAGATATTGTGGCATATGTAGCACGGTGCTTGAACTGTCAGCAGGTTAAGTATGAGCACCAGAGACCCGGTGGTTTGATGCAGCAGATTGAGATTCCCGAGTGGAAGTAGGAGCGTATCACCATAGATTTCGTACTTGAACTCCCACGGACTCAGAGGAAGTTTGATGCGGTATAGGTCATTATGGATAGGCTGACCAAGTCAGCACATTTCATCCCTGTATCAGTTTCATACTCTTCGGAGAGATTGGCAGAGATCTACATTAGAGAGATTGTTCGCCTGCATGGTGTGCCCGTGTCCATTATTTCTGACAGAGGTACTCAGTTTACCTCCCATTTCTGGAGAGTATTTCAGCGCGAGTTGGGCACACAGGTTGAGTTGAGCACAACGTTTCATCCTCAGACAGACGGACAGTCCGAGCGTACTATTCAGATCTTGGAGGATATGTTGAGAGCATGTGCCATTGACTTTGGAGGTTCATGGGATCAGTGTTTGCCTTTAGCTGAGTTTGCCTACAACAACGGCTATCAGTCGAGCATTCAGATGGCTCCTTATGAGGCGTTGTATGGTAGGTGGTGTCGGTCGCCGGTTGGGTGGTTTGAGCTGGGAGAGGCTCGGTTGTTGGGTACGGAGTTAGTACAGGATGCCTTGGATAAGGTGAAGATCATTCAGGATAGACTTCGTACAGCTCAGTCCAGGCAGAAGAGTTATCCAGACCGCAGAGTTCGTGATTTGGCATTCATGGTAGGAGACCGGGTATTGCTTCAGGTGTCGCCCATGAAGGGCTTGATGAGGTTCGGAAAGAAGGGCAAGCTGAGCCCTAGGTACATTCCCTTTGAGATTCTTGAGAAAGTAGGAGAGGTGGCCTACAGACTTGCTTTGCCACCGAGTTTATCAGTCGTGCATCCGGTGTTTCATGTATCTATGCTTCAGAAGTATCTTGCCGATCCATCTCATGTGCTAGACTTCAGTAGTGTCCAGTTGGACAAGGATTTGACTTATGAGGAGGAGGCGATAGCCATATTAGACCGGCAGGTTCGTCAGCTGAGATCGAAGAGTTATACTTCGGTCCGTGTTCAGTAGAGAGGTCAGCCTGTCGAGGCAGCGACCTGAGAGTCCGAGTACGATATGCGGAGCCGATATCCCCATCTTTTCCCCGATTCAGGTACCTTTCTATGTCCGTTCGAGGACGAATGTTTGTTTTAGAGATGATAATTGTGATGACCCAAAAGGTCATCCCATGTATTTCTAGTTAATTCTGTGTTCTGAGGTTATGAAAACCTCCTTCTATCTCACCTCAATTTGCGTGCGCAGCCCGAGCGTGTAGCCGGGAAGCCTTTATGTGAAAAACTGAGAAAATGATAAGTTTGATTTTGAAATTTGAATTAAGTTGACTTTGGTCAACATTTTTGGTAAACGGACCCGGACCCGTGATTTGACGGTCCCGGAGGGTCCGTAGGAAAATGTGGGACTTGGGCGTATGGCCGGAATCGAATTCCAAGGTCCCAAGCCCGAGAAATAAATTTTTGAAAGAAATTATTTTCTGAAAATATAAAGGATTTTTGAAAGCTTAATTATATGTGAAATATGTGGTATCGGGCCCTTATTTTGGTTCCTGAGCCCGGTACATGTTAGATATAATATCTATAACATGTCTGTAAAGTTTGGTATGAAACGGAAGTTATTTGACGTGATTCAGACCCCTAAATGCGAAGATGAGAGTAGAAGAAATGAGGATGTTGAGATGGATGTGTGGGTGTACTAGGCGAGATATGATTAAGAATGAAGTTATCCGGGACAGAGTGGGAATAACCTCTATGGAGGACAAGATGCGGGAGTCACGACTGAGATGGTTCGGACATGTTAGGAGAAGAAGCATTGATGCCCCTGTCAGGAGGTGTGAGAGGTTGGCCATGGAGAGTTTGAGAAGGGGTCGAGGTCGGCCTAAGAAGTACTGGGGAGAAGTGATTAGGCAGGACATGGCGCTGCTTCAGCTCATTGAGGACATGACACTTGATAGGAGAGTGTGGAGGTCGAGAATTAAGGTAGAGGGTTAGTAGGTAGTTTATAGTGTTCACCGTTAGGCGTAGTAGCATGCATTTCCCTTCATATTCTTAAATTGTTATTACGGTATGTGGTTCTATTCGCCGCAGATATTGTATTCCATGTTGCTATTATTGGATACTATATATCCTTTATCTGTGCCTTTCTATTTTTTTTATTTTTTTTTTATTTTTTTTATTTTTTTTTTCATCTTTCTTCCTTCCTTGCTTCCCTTTTCTTCTTTTTTCCCTTCCTGAGCCGAGGGTCTATTAGAAACAGCCTCTCTACCTGCATTAGGTAGGGGTAAGGTCTGCGTACAGACTACCCTCCCCAGACCCCACATGTTGGGATCAAACTAGGTTTGTTGTTGTTGTTGGTGGTGGTGGTGTTAAATTCATTGTTTAAAGTGTTATTTTGGCGATTTGATCGCACGAGTAAGTCCATAGGATGTTTTTGAGGTTGTGTACATGTTTGGTTGGGAGCCCCGAGGGATCGGGTGAGTTTCAGGTAGGTTTCAGAGTGTTTGAACTTGGAAAATCACTGCTGGTGCACCAGTTCTGGTGTGCCCGCACCTGCAAGCCTAGGGCCACATGTGCGAGACCGCATGCACGCTATTTCGTTCGCAGGTGCGGTCCCCTCGCAGATGCGGACCCTTCTTCCGCAGAAGCGGTTCCGCAGGACGGATAATTCTTCCGCAGGTGCGACCCCCTTTGGGCCTGTCCATTTCCGCAGGTGCGATCGATTTCCCGCACATGCGAGCGCAGGTGCGACCCAAGCACCGCAGGTGTGAGGGTCGGGCAGTCAAATTGTAAAAAAAAATAGTAGCAAAAAGGGGATTTAACCCTAATTTCATAACTTCTTCTTCTTCACTCCACCTTGGGCGATTTTAGAAAGGCAACTTTACCACAACTTCATAGGTATGTAACCTTAGACTCTTTTTCTTCAATTTTTATCAACACCCATTAGATTTCTAGGCCTAAAATATAATTTAAAGGGTAGAAAATTAGGGATTTGGGTAGATATTAAAAGCACGAAGGGTGATGCCGTGCCATTTTTATTTATTTATTGTAAGGACGGGAGTAAAAACACGAAGGGTGATGTCGTGCACTTGTTGTGGTGAGGATGAGAGTAAAAGCACGAAGGGTGATGTCGTGCACTTGCTTACTCTGTGTTATTATTCCCTGTTGTTGCCTTGATATTTAAGTTGTTGTCTTATTCCGTTATTTCTGTTATTTGATATCTCTTTCCCCCAGCATGTTCCCCTTCTTCCCTTGTACTTAGTTGATTATTCTGCAGTTATTATTCTCCGAATATTTTTGAATTGCACAGGTTGAATTAATTATCGTGTCCTAGCCTCGTCACCACTTCGCCGAGGTTAGGCTCGGCACTTACTCAGTACATGGGGTCGGTTGTACTGATACTACACCTGCATACCTTTTTGTTGTGCAGATCCCGGTAGAGGACCCTTTGGACATCTGAGCTAGGAAGCTTCCTTCAGTCCACCCGGAGACACCGAGGTAGTCCTGTTGGCGTCCGCAAGCCTTGGCGTCCCCTCCTATTTTCCCTTGTTTTACTGTTCTAGTCGATTCAAAATGGGATGTATTTACTTCTTTCATACTTCATGTGTATCGCTCTTAGACAGTCCGTGAGCTGTGACTCCACTATTCTGGGTTTTGGTTAGATTTGGTGAAATTTCGTAAAGGATTGTATTGAAATACATTTTTATCATGCTTTATCTTTTACTTTAATTCTTGTTAATCTGGTAATTCATCTGTTCATGATTAATAGTTAAGGAATAACGTAAACTGAATACTCACGTTAGCTTGTCTAGCGGGTTCAACGTTAGACGCCATCACGGACCCGACGGTGGGAAATTTGGGTCGTAACAACTAACTTGTATCAAAGATTAAAAATCATTGATACTTCAAAAAATCTTTAGAGTATTAGTGTATATAACTTAAATCCAATTCTTTATACAATGGGAAAAACTCAAATGTTTAGAGCGGGAAAAAAAGGACTCTAGTCACTTTTTTTTCCGGTTCCATTTATCATTTCCGAATGGGAAAAATTGTTAATATCCTGATTTATAACTGGTAATTGAAAAACTGACAGTTTAAAAAATAATCAAAATCTTGCCACTTTTTCATGTAAAGATAAAATCTGAAAATTACGGAAATATTTCAGCATAATCTGCTGGAGTTCGAATTTTACATATGAGTTTTCAGCACTAACGTGCTGGAGTTTCAATATAATATGCGGGAAGTTTATATGCAGAAGTTTCATAATTGAGCATATTATGCTAGAAGTTTTCGTGTGTTGGAGTTCCTACATAATATGCTGGAAGTTTATACGCAGGAGCTCCATAATCCCGCATTTATGCTAGAACTTTCCGTGTTTCAGCAAAATAGTAGCTATTTTTAATGACTTTATAAATGCTGGCTACTTTTCAATTATCAGTTCGAAAACTGGCTAGCGCGTGCTATTTTTACTTTACTAACCCACAAAGGCGGATGCACAAGGGTGGAAGCGGTGTCATCCGACACCACTTTGCCGGAAAAAATATTAAATATTTATACTAACAATTGTAAAAATAAAATATCATATAATAATGATACCGCTTATTCTTAGTAAATAGTATTTCTTAATTCACTGGTCAAGCTCATATTTGAGCTTTTAAAGGCTGTAGGTTCAAGGTTGTAGCTAGACATTCTATTTTTTTAACATCTTTGTTAAAATTTGCAGTATATTCTTATGTTTAATAGTATTTAAAGGCAGTATATTCTTATGTTTAATGAAGTGTGGATTTCACATCTCTAAAGGCGGAGTGCTTATTTGTTAAACAATCACTAACATTTCTCACGAATAGTATTAATACACTTTCATTTAGTGTATAATTATCAATGTATAGGCTAATCAATCACTAACATTACTTATATAAGGATGACACTAGTTCACTAATACTTCTTATAAATTCACTTTTACTTGGCTAATCAATCACTAATATTACTTAAGTATACCACTAATACTTATCTATTCTTTGTAATTATCAATTTTAAACTAGATTAATCGCTAACATTTCTTACTGATATTGCTAATACACTTCTGCTTAGTGTAAATCTCGGGTATAAGCTAATCAATTAGTAATAGTTCTTAAGACTACTGCTGATAAACTTTTACTTAATCAGTTATTGATAGGCTAATCAGTCATTAATATTACCTAAGCATACCACTAATATGCATATGCTTTAGGTAATTATCAATTTATACGCTAATCAATCGCTAATTCTTACCGAAAATACTAATACACTCCTACTTAGTGTAATTCTTAATGCATAAGCTAATGAATCAGTAATAGTTTTTAAGATAATATTAATACATACTTAATTGGTATAATTAGCCATGTATAGGCTAATGAATAACTAGCGTTACTTCATGATACCACTAATATTATTTAACGATACCACTAATAAACCTCCACCTACTTTAATTATCAAACTAAAGATACACAATCACAAATATTTCTCACAAATATCATTAATACACTTCCATTTTGTGTATAATTATCAATGTATCGGCTAATCAATCATGATCGTTACTTATGTAAGGATACCACTAGTTCACTAATTAGTGTTATTATCAATGTACATAGGCTAGTCAACCACCAACATTATTTACATATATATTATTAATACACTTATACTTCGTGTAATTTTCAATCTACAAGCTAAATACAACTAATACACTTTTGCTTAGTATATTATCAATGTGTATGATAATCAATTGGTAACGTTGCTTAAGGACACCATCAATATACTTCTACTTACAATACTTATCAATTTATAAGATAAACCATTACTAATATTTCTTGCGGAAACAACAAATACACTTCTTAGTGTGTAATTATTAATGTATAGGTTAATCTATGTAGTTAAGGATACTACAAATTCACTTTTACTTTGTGTAATTATAAATTACTAAGCTAATTATCACTAATATATTTTTAAGTATTGTATTACCTCCACTTAGTGTACATTTCAATAAATAGGCTAATCAACCATCAAGATAATTAAGTAAATACTTACCGAGGGACTTACCGACAGCCTCCTTCTGTATTGTGTAATAAAAAATACAAAATAATTATATGTAAGATTATATATTTAAATTACCGATGGAAGTCCGTCAGTACTGTAAGAACAATATTCAAAATTATTATGTAAATGCAGTAGGATTGACTACGTCGATAACTTTATTTTCTTTTTCATTTATCATTTTTAAAAGTACCGAGAGACACCGTCGGTACCAAAAAAAAATAATTCAAAAATATAAATACAAAAATGTTCCGAGGGTGTCCGTCAGTAACTTTATTGTCTTTTTCATTTATTATTTATAAATGTACCGAGAGACACCGTCGGTACCTGAAAAAAATAATTTAAAAATTAAAATACAAAATGTTCCGAAAAAAAAATAATTCAAAAATATAAATACAAAATATTCCGACGGAGTCCGTCAGTAAATTACCGACGGAGTGCATCAGTACAACCATTTAAACTTNTAAAATATTCTGAAAAAAAATAATTCAAAAATATAAATACAAAATATTCCGACGGAGTCCGTCGGTAAATTACCGACGGAGTGCATCAGTACAACCATTTAAACTTTGACCGGTCAACATATCATAATTTTTAATTTTAAAAAAATTTAAAATTACCAAAAGACTCCGTCGGAAAGTCTTTCAGAATACCGACGGATAAAAGTCTATCGGTACTGCTTCATCGGTAAATAGTTGTTTTTTGGTAGTGGGGCTAATGAGAAATATTCAAATAAACAATTTTGCCAAGGCTTTCAACTCATGAAAAAATAGTATTAATAATACTTATTTATTTATAATTATTTTTTTAATACGACACCGCTTACAAAAAATTCTGTGTACTCCCCTGCTAACCCATAATTACAATCGACTCTTGAGTATATTTATGCAGAAATGCGTTACCTGAATATTTAATTTTTCTTCTTTTTCGGTACTTAATTATCCATAGCGTTATCGTCTGGGGTATTTTAATTAAATGATGACGTTTATGGCATAGTCTCGGGCTTCAGGTAGATGGGAGGAATCGAGGAAGGGAGGCGGAGATGGAGCCAAAATTTTATGTATGTGTTATGAACTTCTCATCGAACTCATAACTCGTCTTATTTATCAGACTCACAATTAAATATTTATACATATTTACTAAATATTTTATAGTACATATACAAAATCTAAGCAAAAACTACTAATTAAATTCGTTCAAATCCGTACAGAATGATGGCAGCATATACATATACATATACATATATATATATATATATATATATATATATATACTCTCATGTTCATGTAATGTCCCATGCAAGGTTGATGCCTCCGTAATCATGATAGACCGAAAAAAGAGCGAGCAATGTAAAGAGTGCTTTTTTCAAGCTATATATACAGATGATGAATATTCCCTTGGTAATTCAAAGCATCATATGTCATTAATTAGTTCATTAATTACTTGCAAGAATGGCTTCTCTAAAATTTATCCTCTTAAGCTTATTGCTTTTACTATGTTTAAGCCTTGGCTCTGCTCGTAATAAGGACTTATTGGACCCTATAAAAGCCCAAAAATCAGACGAAATGCATGACCAAGATGAAATCACGAAACCTTCTTGCATGCCTGGTGTTGGTGGGGTAGGCAGCGGTAATGGCGGCAGCAACGGTGGCGGTGGCAGTGGCGGATGTGGTGGTGGCGGAAGTGGTGGATGTGGTGGTGGCGGCAGTGGCAGAGGTGGAGCCTATGGTAGCGGGTGTGGTGAAAATGGTTGTAATTACCCGCCCGTTATACCTGAGCCTCCACAAACAAGCGAAAACCCTAATTGCATGCCTTGTTGTGGCGTAGGTGGTGGTTGCGGTGGTGGGGTAGGCGGCAGTAATGACCGAAGTGGCAGTGGTGGTGGCGGAAGTGGAGGTGGAGGTGGAGGTGAAGGCGGTGGCAGTTGCAGTGGCGGAGGTGGAGCCTATGGTAGCGGGTGTGGTGAAAATGGTTGTAATTACCCGCCCGTTATACCTGGACCTCCACAAACAGGCAAAAACCCTTATTGCATGCCTAGTTGTGTCGTAGGTGGTGGTTGCGGTGGTGGGGGTAGGCGGCAGTAATGGCGGAAGTGGCGGTGGAGGTGGAGGATATGGTAGTGGTTGTGGTGGAAATGAAAATTGTAATTACCCACCCGTTATACCTGGACCCCCACTAAAGGAAAATCAGGATCATTATCAGCCCAAGACTAATGAAAAGGAAAAGCAAGATGGAGAGCCAATTAGGTCCGAGGTAAAGAAAAGCAAAAATGGTGATGGACATAAGGAAAAGCAAGATGGAGAGATCAATCTTGCGGAGAAGGAAAATCAGGACACTAATGTTGAGGACTGAGAATATATCAATTGCTCGATTATCAGACGTATTATTAGTCGGACCAATGAATTACGAGTCGAATGCATGATGTTATTAGCTAGATAAAATGAATAAAGAATAAATATGAGTTAGATACAAAGAAAAAGTGATTGTGTGTGAAGGCACAATGGTGTATAGTTCAGTCTATACGAATGATATACTAATAATTGGAAATGTTTACCATTACTTAATTGTGTTTTTACGTTCTTCATTTCTAGCTTCTTTTTCTCCTTCTTTCACCTTACTTAGTTAAAGCCATCACATCAAATAGATGGAAGGACATAACTATTACATGATATATAGATGTCTAGAGATTTTTAGCAATTTTCTATTAACAAAAATATCTCTAATTTAGCATGGATTTTTAGAGTTTAAGTCTTTAATTTGAGTCAACTACTTTCAAGGTGATTTTAGGTTTACGTGGTCAATTCTTAAACTCTCCATCATCCTGGTTCACACCATTACTGATCTTACAATCATTTTATAAAACTTATATATTTCACTCTTATAAGCATTCTTCTATCATGTAATAATTTGGTGATACTTCAGTTCAACTGTCTTATATTAATTGTATTTATTATTACATCTTGAGATAGAGATTAGTTCAAAATACTAATCCCAAAAAAAAAAAAAAAAGGAGTTGTATGAAGCATTCTGAATATCTACGTTTACTATATGCAGTAACGATATAAAAAGGATTTATACAATTAAATCATAGGAGTAATATATAATTATAGGACAAACTTTAATAATGTTATTATTATTAATTCGTGATATGATAAAAATAATGTTCTAAGTTGCTATCACAAATTAAAATTCATTGATATTTAAAATATATCTGTTGTCAATGACCACAGCTTACAGCTTGTTTGGGTGGTTGTTACGTATCGTTTCATAATGTACCTTATCGCACTGTATTGTATTGTACTGAATCGTTTGATAGATATGGTGTTTATAAATTATGTCATTTGCCTTCATTTCATGATATCACGCACCAACATTATAAAGAATAAACTTGCAATATTATTGTTTACCCTAAAATTCGAGTACAATTAAACTTGTATTGTGGTTTTAAGGATACGTGATCCGATCCAATACCAATTGATAAATAATGAATTAAACGAATAAATTGAACAACAAAATAAACCAAATCAGAATTGTAGCAGTGTATCGACCTCGATTCGAGATGGTCTCGAGGTTGGATAATAAGAACAACGATGAAAAGTAATGAACGGTAGTGAACAATAAGAGAAATAGAGAGCATCGTGTATATTATTTTATCAGCGAACAATGATGTCCTTACAAATGAATGGGGTCCCCCTTTATATAGTAGAGAAATTCTAAATAAGGTACAACTCTAATAATGGAAATAAATCTCATGATTGATGTCAATAACTGCTTTATTCGATCTGTTCCGGAATTTCCGCCAAGATCTTCGGTCGATTGCTAATATCTCGCCATTCCATTATTCGACGTCGGTCATGCACGGTCCCGATCCTCAGCGAGCACTTCGATCTTTACGCTCCATACTCTGCCATCGAGCTCGAGCGAGATCCATTATGAGCTTATCCTCGAGGTAGCTCCTCGAGCCTACGAAATCGGACATGCCCAGTTTCGACCGTATAAAGATAGTCCCAGCGTTTTTTGGAGTGAAATGATAAGAAACGGTTTGAGCCTCGATTTTCCGAAATCTTGATCATGACATCGTCCTCCTGACATAATCGACGGATGTGACCGAAACATCCCGTCGGTTTGGTTCCCCAAATCATTAATGTATGTCAGTTGGTGGTCGGCCATTAGCGCCACCGACCGTCGCCGTGAGCCTATAAATACCATCTTCTTCATTGAATCAAACTTTACTTTTGCTTTGATTAAGTATCTAACTCTTCTAACCCTTCTCACCTCCTCTCTATCGCCGCCTATTAAGTCACCATTATTATCACCGGAACCACCAGTTTTACATCTTCCTTCGTCCTTCTTCACTTACATCAATGGCTAAAACCTCAAAGACTGAACCGCAAAAGGAAAAATCTTCCTCCTCTTCTTCCCCGGTCGGCCGATGATAAAACAACGGTGGAACTGCTCCCCATGAGTACGTTCCCGGCCAATGTACTCTAAAATCCAACTTCAAGGTCGAAAACCCCTCATCGGTATCGGGTCGATGCGAGCATGTGTCGATGTACATGTGTTCGATAATGGAGAGCCACCTCAAGGCCATGAGAAAGGATTACAACTGGGGTCCCGAGGTCGTGGTACAAATCCCTGCTCCTGAGGAGAGCATCACTACATATGTGGAGGGGTTCCTGAGTGTTTACACTTACCCCTTCACATTGGGTCCCGTCAACCCGGTGATCCTCGACTTCTGCAAAAGATATCATATCACCCTCGGCCAAATCCACCCCTCTCTATGGCACATCGTAATCATGTTGCGGTTATTCTCTAGCAAGGTCGAGGGGCTGGAGTTTACTCTAAACCACCTCATGCGATTGTACCGGCCTCGAATCTATCGAGGACTGATCAGGCTTCAACGCCGGGCAACGAAGGCCTTGTTCTCGAGCATCGAAGAGGATAAGGATCGAGGTTGAATGATCCGTTTTATACGGGTGGGGACCCGTGACATAATACCGGAAGAGAAGATGTCATTCCCTGAGGAGTGGAACCCCAATCGTAAGTAACATATCAAACATTATTCTCAGTATCTGATTCGGCTCCGTCTAACATTTTCATTTATTTTGCAGTTGTTCCTTGGATGCCCCAAGCGGTCCCCAATCTCGAATACTGGGTTCGGAAGCTAGCCTCGACTTCCTCCCACGCCGAAAGTGGCAGATGGGAGGCCAAAAACCACGGTAAGGATCCTTTTTCTCGTGTTCCAATACATTTTTTGTACTTCATTCATCACTAACTTTCTTTCATACAGGCTTGACCAAGGATGCCGTTCTGAGGCCCTCGACTGGCGAGGAAGAAGCCAAGTCCCCAGTTCCGAAACCGGAAAAGGACAAAAAGAGAAAAGGTGCCTCGCAGTCCAAGGACCCAAGCCTAAGCCTCAAAGGGTGAGGAGGAAAACAATCGCTCTCACGGTGGACTCGGTCCAAAAACTAAGAGATGAAAAAGAGGAAAATGCCTCGGCGCTGACGGTTCGACCCAGGAAAGTCGTCGAAGACTCGAAGTCACCAAACCTTTCGAGCCGATGGCGGCTGCTACAATTAAGCCTCGTGTTGAGGAGGCTTCAAAGAAAAATTCGGGTGCGGATCCCGAATCTCTAAAGGTCGATATCATTTCTTGACCAACTGCAACTACACCGGATGGGGCCGGTTCCGAGACTCCAAAGGTCGATCAGAGCGCTTCGAGCGACTTGCTCGGGGCCATGACAGCAGGTCAATTGCCTTCACTGCCGGCCTTTTCCGAGGAGGCAATAAGGGAGGCCCCAAAATTGAAGACCCCTGATATTGGCGGAGGCTCTAGTGTAGGTGATCCCTTAGGGATTTCTTTACTGGGGTCGATGATGCCTATGACATCAGTGACGCTTCTATCCTTTTGGAAGAGGCCCAACGTCTCCTTTCTAAGGTAAGTATCAATTGTTGCAATTCTTTTCATATTATCTTTTCTCCAAATCTGACTTGTATTTTCTCTCTCATATAGGCCTTCTCTAAGTTTCCAGCTGACCTTAGCTAGTGTGAGACCGAACTCCAGAAGGTCTCGGAGGAGAGGAACGCTCTGGAGCTACTTTATGGCCAAAAGGACGAAGTCGTAAAGGACCTTCAAGCGGATCTGGTCAAGGATCGTTAAGAGGAGGCCGAACTAGACAAGCAAGTAACCATCATTTTGATAAAGTATGGACTCAACTGAACTGTGGAGGCTAATACTTCACTATCTCAGCTGCAGCAGAAAGTAGAAAGGATCGAGCTGCTCCGGGGAGAGGTCGATCAGGTCAAGGTCGATTGTGATCGGTGGAAAGAGAGTATGGACCGCCTGGCTTTGGAAAAAGAGACTACTTCGGCCAATTTGTCAGTCGAGGCCCAAATCCGATATATCAAAGAGAAAAGCTCGGCCCAAGCCAAGAGGATCGAGGAACTTGAAGTAGGGCTTGTTGAGGCCAAGGCGTAGATCGAGAAGACCAAGGCCATGGCGGAAAAGTACATCGCCATGTACCGGGTTGATGTTGAGGCTTCTCAAACGTAGCTAAGGGAGGCTTCCAATTGGGAGCAATGGAGCAATGTCCTGGCAAAGTGTCATTCTCGGAGGGAAACCCTTGAGGAAATCCACGCTCGAGGTTTTTACCTCTCCGAAGAGATAGCCCAGGCCAAGGTGCTCGAAGCGAAGCTAGACAACTTGCCTCCGATAACGAAGATGATGATGAAAAAGGCAGTCGAGACGAATCCAATTAGGGGCCTGAAGAAGAAGTTGCTCTTGGAGAAGCTGCTTAAGAAGAAGTCGTTCCTGGGGAAGCTGCTCCCGAATGAGAGGTCGGCCTCGACCGTAGTTAGGACTTAGCTTCTTTTTTCTTCTTTTCTTTTTGTAAGACCTTGATCAGTCTCATGTACATATCCTTCAATGTATAAAAGAAAACTTCTTTTTTAATGCATTCATGATTTTTAAGTTCAAATACATTTTCTGCCTTTACCTTGTGAAAGTTTTCATTGTTGTAACTTTATTAATCGAGTGAACCTTAGCTTGAACTCAGAGTAGAACAAACCCTTAGGGTTTTTAGTTAAGCGAGGGTAAGTCCCCGAGCTCGGTAATATGTTTGAGATTTTATCTCGGGTGGCTTGATCGAAGCCATAAATGCATTATTTTTATAACTAAGTTCGAGTGAATTTCGAACTTAGAATAAAACAAACCCTTAGGTTTTTTTATCAAATGAAGGGTAAGTTTAGAACTTACAGTAACATACCACTTAAGGTTTTATGATGAATCTTCGAGCCATATTCTATTTGACTTTATTTGAGCTCGGAAAAGTGGAACCCTTAGGTCCGAATTGAGTGAGAACAAGGTCTCGAACTCTAAATGTATTGGCCCTTAGGCTATTTTAGGTTGGGTCGGTATGGCCTTTAAAAGATGGCTATTATTTCCCCCTTTCGGATTAAAATACTTAGTAAAAATTTCCTTATGCCTTAGCATGTATTTTTTACCTATTGGGTTTTTTGAGGGTACGATGTCGATTGAAACCCCTTTGCTTTTTGTGCCTTAGCATGTTTGTGTCAAGATAGTTTGGTACCTCTTAAGGTTTTCCGAAGGCTGATATTATTGAAGCCTTTTGGTTTTTGAAGGCTGATTTTATCGAAGCTCTTTTCAATTATTTATCGAGGGTAGCATTTTAACCGATTTTTCGAAGAATTCGAAGGCCTATTGTTTATTACGGAATTCGGACGTCTCCGAGCCGCGTTATTTCGACCGTAGCTTTTGGGTATGCCTCTTGGGCTTATTTCTCGATAACATTTCGAACTTGTTCGAAATGTTAGTCCCCGAGAATGGTGGCTTTAACCTATATATCGAGGGGTGCCTCTTTGAGGTCTTGTGACTTTGAGTTTAGATAACTCGAGTATGCAGTCCCCAAGTGTTCGAAGTATCTTTGCACTTGGCTCTTGAGGCATTTTTCACAAAATCATAAGTATGAGATTTGCATAGTAGAGAATTTGCTTCGAGACACGAGATGTTTGATAAAGAAAGAATGCTTCTTTGAACAATTTATACATGCGTACATGTTTTGCCATCGAGACTCGACTAATCTATATGGACACGGCTCATTCGACCGTTTAGCCCATTACAAAGTTTTCCCTATCGTGGCCCTTTGACACAAGGTACTTTTCTCGAACACATATCATCCGAGGGTTTTCTCGAACACATATCATCTGAGGGTGATGCCCCCCAGTATTCGAGGTTGATTGCAAAGAAGCCTTGGATACTGTTGAATTGTCCTCAGGTTTCAATTGGTATTGGATCAGATCATGTATCCTTAAAACCACAATACAAGTTTAATTGTTAATCGAATTTTAGGGTAAACATTTCCTAAGGATAATAATGATTGTTCAGTACCGATTCTGGTAAAACACACTATTTTACGCTTGTTCTTGTCAAAAATTTTTGCTTTCAGGTTGAAACATGTCAAACTCACAAAACGCATCCACACACGGTGACAATGGCCTAGGACTTCACAGTGAAAACGAAAATGTGATTGCTTCAGGAATCGAGGTGCCACAGTCTGATCTTGGAGGAGTACCACCCATTAACCCAGTCAACGTCAGTTCGCACGTTGCTCTGAATGCGGACTTAGGTGCAAATCCCGAGGGTAGTGTACACAGAGAAGGTCGAACTGACGGCCGAGGTGCACAGGGCTGAGGAGACGAAGGAGTCAGTCTCCAAGTGATATTCGAAATGCTTCAAGCTCAACAAGCCGCCATTACTCAATTACAAAATCAGCACAGAGCTCCAAATAGGGTCGAGCTGGAGACTACTCGCCGTACCGAGCCAGTACCGAATAGGGTCGACCGATCCTGCTGTAATGAAGATGCTAGAGGAGCTCACAAAGAGAATTGAATCAGGAGAGAAGAAAATCGAAGCCAATGATAAAAAGGTGGAGACTTACAACTCTCGAGTTGATCAGATACCGCGGGCACCACCAATCTTGAAAGGAATGGATTCGAAGAAGTTTGTGCAAAAACCCTTCCCTCCGAGTGCGGCGCTGAAGCCTATTCTTAAGAAGTTCTGTCTGCCTGACATCCCCAAATACACTGACCCCAATGAGCATGTTACCTCTTACACATGCGCCATAAAGGGTAATGATTTGGAGGACGAGATCAAGTCTGTGTTGATGAAAAGGTTCGGAGAGACCCCGTCGAAAGGAGCAATGATTTGGTATCACAACTTGCCACCAAATTCCATCGATTCATTTGCCATGTTGGCAGATTCTTTCGTAAAAGCACACGCCGGGGCCATAAAGGCCGCAATAAGGAAATCGGACCTCTTCAAGGTGAGACAGAGGGATAATGAGATGCTAAGCGAGTTCGTGTCCCGATTCCAAATGGAGCGTATAGAGTTTCCACTGGTCATAGATGATTGGGCCATTCAAGCTTTCACCCAAGTGTTTAATGAACGAAGTTCGATAGCATCACGTCAGTTGAAACAAAATTTGATCGAGTACCCAGCTGTAATCAATCGAAGATTAGGGTCGAAGACGACCAATTGGGAGCTCCTTCCGATTTAGTACATCCAAACCAGTCGACAGGTAAAAATCAAAGGGACGTCGATAGAGAGCCAAGGTCGAATAAAGAACAGTACCAACCATATATTGTAGATCGAAGGAACAACGGACTGGAACGCAATCCCACCCGGAATAAACGAAGAGGTGATCGAGGACAAAGTTCGCGGGGACTTATGAGCAAGACTGGTTTTGATAAGTATGCAGATCCCACAGAAGCACCTCGGCTATCAGAATACAATTTTAGCGTCGATGCATCGGGCATGTATCGGCTATCGGAAGGATCAAAGACACTAGGTGGACCAAACATATACTGACCGATCCTTCTCAGAGGAACCCAAATTTAATGTGCAAGTATCATGGCACGCACGGTCATAGGACCGAAGATTGCAGGCAATTGAGGGAGGAGGTAGTCCGTCTGTTCAACGAAGGCCACCTTCGAGAGTTCCTTAGCGATCGAGCTAAGAATCATTTCAGGGAAAGAGACGCCAATAGGAAGAATGAACAAGAAGAATCTCAACATGTCATTCATATGATCGTCGGCGGGGTCGACGTTCCACAAGGACCCATATTCAAACACACTAAGGTATCAATCACTAGAGAGAAAGGGACCTGAGATTATGTACCCGAAGGCACTTTATCATTCAATGACGAAGAAGCAGAAGGCATTTCTCAACCACACAACGATGCTCTGGTAATTTCTATTCAAGTTAAGCGTATTTTAGTGGATCCATGTAACTCGACAAACATAATCAGATCGAGGGTCGTGGGACAGCTCGGCCTACAGGACCAGATCGTAGCTGCATCTCGAGTCCTAAACGGCTTCAATATAAAGTGACATATTTTATCATTATGTGACGATGAATTTATTAAGTAACAATTGTATTTAAAGTAACATTAGGATTGCAAAAGTCAATTTATTAAATCCGATGAACTTTTGCAAAAGTCTTCACTTTCAAGTTTAAAGTACTCAAGTACCAAATGCTATTACACTTTACCAAACGGGCGCAAGAGAGATCTTGTTAAACATTCTTACTTTCTCTCCACACAAATCTGAATCAATCGCCATGGATCGAGTGCTAAAAGCTGCAAGAACTTCCGGTTCTCTCAACTTATCAAATCGCTCTCTCAGGCAAATTCCCTATTTCTCCTATTCCTTTCGCATTTTTTATTGTTATTGACTTGATTTATACATTTCCTTTTTCGTCACTGAAGATTTAATTTACTGTTCGCATTGTACTTAAAACGATAAATTTAGAACATTCTAGAAGCTGCGAAATCAATTTTATTTGGTAATAATGCTGTGTGGGGACCTAGGATATGAAAGATCATTAACAATTCTGGACTTATTGTACTCCGATGAACAATTTTTTAAGAACTTATGACAAAAATTTATGATTTCGATATAGATTTAAGGATTTGAGTTATAAACGTTGACAATGTAATGAAGTTTTTATACCAGTGTAATTTAATCTGTATAGCAAGTCACTTATAGTTTATTCTAGGTTACTAATCCGTTCTATTAGATAGAGTTACCTGCGATTACCTTTAAGTGACCTGATTATGCAAATATCTTTTATACTGTCGTGTATAGAACTTAAAATCCTAGATTAGTAGATTTTTTTATGGTGGTGGTGTCCGAGCTAGCTTTTTCGCACCTCAACTATTCCACTAGGTATCTCCTACTTTTACTTGCTCAAGTACTGGATAACTCCAACCACCAAAGCTTAGGTAGAGGCCAGAGAGGAAGAAATCACCTAGTGGTTTTTGCCTCCGCTAGGATTTGAACCTAAGGCCTCATGGTTCTACCCCCACTTCATTGACCACTAGACCACAATTTTGGGTGCAACTCTAGATTTAAAGTTTCACAAAAATTGATATTGAGCTATGTTCTCGTGGAAATTACGGTTTGAAAGAAGTGGATCGACTTGGTATATATATCGTGGTAGATGGAAATGATCTATCTTTTGGTACAAAATTGTTTGATTTTGAAGAGAATCTGAGGCTAAAGTGAAGAAAATAAATGCAGTAGTGCAGTGGCTTGTTTTCAACAATTCTTCAATCACGAATGAAGACGAACAACTGATGGTTACTTTTTTGGATTTAAGATATAAAATTTTCCTTTCTACACCAATCCATTGTGCCAGAAACGATTTATGTCTAATGACTCTAAGACAAAAAACAACAGCTGCTGCATTGAATGGTGTATCTTTTCGATTTCCTTAAGTCAGTGTGGTTTGTTCAAGTCCATATGAGTTAGTGATTAACCTGAAATCATCTGTTGATCAAATGCACAAATACTGGCTTTCGGTGGTTTCAAACATCAAGTCATCAACTTTGAATTACATATGAATCAAAAGGCCGACTGTCGTTCAGTGAAATGGAAAACTAAAGCAATATGCTCAGAAGGTATTCTAAACTGCATGCTCTAGGGGGGGCTAAAGAAATACAGTTGGATATGGGATTAAAAATTCAGTGTTATCCATACCATATTTTACCTCTGTATTCTCCATACCATGATTTTATTCTTCTTTGAAAAGTCAAGAAAATGGAACATTGACTGATGCATGTGATGTATGTCTGAAATAAAGATCTCTAATTTGCAATTTTACCCCTGTTTATTTTTTTCTCGTTTTTTCTCAAAGAGGAAGTAGATTTATACTCCCTTCTATGAGAAACAATCTTAACATAGTGGCTTTCTATCGAGATATGATGCATAATAAGAGAAGCTCAAGACACTGGTGGTTCAGTGTTTTATGTTTAGGGTAACGTCGGAAAATTAAAAGCTAGAACTATAATATATTCATTATAGAATTTGGAATGTCTAATAAGCAATGTGGGAAAATAAGTTATGGGACAAACAGAGCAGTATCTTGTGCATCTGACTGGTTAACTATGGTATATTGATATTTACATTATGCCAGGAAATTTCATATTGCTCTTCTCCAGTAATATATAGGTGTCAGCAAGGTGATTGAATGACCACTGTACTTGTTATGCAGATAATAAGTTCAAGATATAATGTCTTAATGTTTGTTAAGCAGAGACATGGTAAATTGTCTATTTGCATCAATTATAGAAAGTAGCAAAATGACTTGCTTCTTCATGTGCAGTGAGGTGCCCAATGATGTATACAAAAGTTTGGATGCAGCCAGTGAGGACGAGAAGTGGTGGGAGGTATATGAACCTCTCGTTAGTTATACGTCTTAGTTCATTACGCACCTGGTTTATCTCCTTGAGAATTTCTAACTCTGATGCAAATTTTTGCCTACCTTTTTTTTAGGCCGTGGAGCTACAGAAGCTGATTTTGGCTCATAACGACATAGAAACATTGAAGGAAGATCTTCGAAATTTACCTCTACTGTCAGTGCTTAATGTTAGTCACAACAAGCTAACCTGTCTTCCAGCTGCTATTGGAGAGTATGCCTTTTTAACCTCTTCAATCTTGAAATACTTTAGACTGGTTCTTTTTAGCATCTTCTATGAAAGCTGATCACAGAGATTTAAACGACTTCTCTTTTTGGTTCTGCTAGGCTTCACATGCTAAAGTCCTTAGATGTATCATTTAACTTGATAGTGAGCATTCCAGATGAGATCGGAACAGCAGCTTCTCTAGTCAAGTGGGTTTGAGCATTTCACCAATGTATTAAATAACATTTGAAATACTACTTTCTTATTAAATATCTACTGACTCCAGGTTTGATTGTTCAAACAACAAACTAAAGGATCTCCCTAACTCCCTTGAAGGATGTGTGGAGTTATCAGACCTCAAGGTAGCACCTCATCTTTCTGATGATATGTTATTATGTTAAGAAAAGATGGTTCTGATTAAACTGCTGCTGTTTATCTTGCTTTTTAAAGACAGCAGTCATTTTTGCAAATCTTAGTGAACTATTCTCTCCCCACTTGTGGGAATTCACTGGGTTTTTTGTTGTTGTTGTTAGTGAATTATTCGCCACCTTAAATTTTGAATGTCTACTTCTAGCAGGGCATCTGTGAGAATGGCATCGCCAATATCATACTTATAAGGAAGTTGTTGTCTAATGTTAACATGAAAACTGCTAAAGGAAAATGAAATATTTTGATTTTTAACCAAGCGAGTATCGATCTTGAACTTTAGCAAAATCACTATGCAAGAAAAGTTTAGCTTGGACTTTATGTCAATATGCAAGTTCCTAAAGGGTCTATCTGATGATCCACCTCTGTGAAAGTTGTAAGTTGTGGAAATACTTGGTGTTTCGTAAATAACTAGCCATTCTAGGATAAATGATTTTAAGTTCATTTTTAAGTCATAAGTGGGCTTTTGTAACATGATATTGGAAATTATGAGATGACAAACAATTTTGAAGGTCATTCTTCTTTGTCCTTGGAAAGGAGGACACATTTTATTGAGATCATAAGAGATCATCTCATTATGCATTTATTGGCCAAATCATTTCTTCATGTAATAGCCAGATATTTGAGTATTTTACCAGATAATGTTTGATAAAGAGTGCAAGAAATTGAAGATTCGCTTACGGCATGGGAGAATGTCACATGCACAATAAGTTCGAGTGCACTCAAAACACTTGTTGATTCATATCCAATTGTGCCACACCTGTTTGTCCAAGATGTAGCTCCTATAAGTTGAATAAATTTTGCCCAACATCAATCAATCAACTAGGTCTTAATCCAAAATTAGTTGGGGGTCGGCCAGAGAGCAATCCTCTGTATCCATTTTGTTCTTGTTAGTTAAGTAGTTTGAATAGGAGTAAATAACACTAACCCTAATCCTATGTGTACTAG
>MDKH01004540.1:0-35420 GCA_005239495.1 Nicotiana undulata
ATTGTCTTTCTTATCATTTCCAAGACAGTGTAGTATTTTCATTTTCAGACTTGTATTTAGTATTCCAGTAGTTAGCCCGTGAGTTTGTGACACCCCGGTTTTGGGATTGTTCGTTGTAGATATCTTATCATTTCATTTTGAGTTTTTCTAAGATATTGTTATTATTTCTCTGCTGTGAAACAATTGAAGGGATTTGGAAGGCCCAGTAAAGTTGAGAGTTACCAGTGTGGGGAGTGTTACGTTGTTTAAGTTTATCATGTCTTTATTCTTCGCATGCTTAAGGCCTTCCTTATCTTTATTAAGAAAATGTTTACAGGATTTTGTTGGGGATTTGTTGAGAGTGACGAATTACCATTTTGTTCAGTGGTAAATGATTTTAAATTACTATCGCAAGTTATACGTTGGCTGGCCTAGCGGGTTCAACGTTAGGCGCAGTCACGGCCCAAAGGGTGGGAATTTGGGTCGTGACAATATGTTCAAAATATAACCTTACTACTCCTTTAACTCATTCATACCTAAGTCGAATTTATGGGGTGTTACATTATCTCCCCCTTGGAATCATTCGTCCTCGAATGATGGTCCTGGCTGCAATTACGACTATCCATGGACATTAAACAGGTGTGATGGTGATATACAAATACTGAGATACCATGAATACATGTATATCAAACTGAATGAGTGTGTGATTACTAAATACTAAGCCGAGTAAATACTGAAAGAGATAGAGATTATAATATAAGGCCTAAACGGAAAGATTAATTACCTTCCACATTTTCCGTTTGCTCTTCAAAGAGATGGGGATATCTGGACTTCATGTCCTCTTTGGCTTCCTATGTAGCCTCTTCAACCTTTCGATTCCTCCAAAGCACTTTTACTGAAGCAATTTCCTTATATATGAGCTTGCGAATTTGACGATCCAGAATAGCCACTGGACTTTCTTCGTAAGACAAGCTGTCTTTAACCCCTACAATCTCCGTACGCACCACAAGTGACGGGTCTCTAATAAATTTCTTCAACATGGATACATGAAACACTGGGTGTACGGAAGCTAATTCTTGTGACAATTCTAACTCATAAGCCACATGCTCGATCCTTCGCAAGATTCTATATGGCCCAATATAGCGGGGACTAAGTTTCCCCTTATTCCCAAATCCCGTAACGCCTTTCATAGGCGAAACTTTCAGAATCACCCAATCACCAACTTTAAACTCTAGGTCTCTATGCCGCACGTCCGAATAGGACTTTTGGCGGCTCTAAGTTGTCTTCAAACGCTCTTGAATCAACTTAACTTTATCTATAGTCTGATAGACCAAATTTGGTCCCAACAACTCCTCTTCACCAACTTCGAACCAACCAATTGGCGATCTACACCTTCGCCCATACAAAGTCTCGCACGGTACCATCTTGGTACTAGAATGGTAGGTGTTATTATTAGAAAGGTCAGTGAGAGGTATGTGATCATCCCAATTGCTTTTAACATCAAGGATATATCCTCAACTGTTTGAATAATGCGCTCTGCTTGCCCATCTTTCTAAAGATGGAAAACTTATGCCTAATAATTTCTGAAAGAACTTCTAACATGATCTTTCCTCTTTAAGTCCATCTATGTCTGGAACACACAATTTGTCTTGGTACCTCAAATTACCATCATCTCCTCTTATTCAAAAACCATCGTCTTATACTTGTGAATCTCCTCTTCCAACTGCAACACATAGGGTTCATCAAATTGTTTCTCCTTCTCTTCGGCTACTAAGGGGGGACAAGTCATATTCTAGACAACAACTCTACTATCTTTGGAGTACGCAAATTGAACTCCTAGCTAGGCTAAGCAGTGAATTTCTTTCACTAGAGTTCTCTTATCTACCTCAATGATGGGTTATACTTCCTGCACTTGATTATCTTCTTAAGCACTTCCTGAAAACACTTATAGAATTGTTGTGAGCTAAGTCTATACTCTGAAGATTAGAGTCTTATGCGATGGCACTACCCTCGTGATACATAACTGGGGCATGATTTTATAGTTCTTTTTTTTAATATCCCATGCTAACTATGCGGGTTTCAAACCTCCAACTGGATTTACTGCCGATTTTCGTATCTCCCCCTAATTAGACCAAGGGTCTTATACTTGCAGATCCTTCCTTTTCTTTTTTGGTTAGGATCTAAATAACTTTCCTTATTGTCTGCAATTCTTTGCACTTTACGTCAATGACGACTCATCTTCCAACTTACTTCTGAGAAATCTTTTTTTTTAAAACTAAATTATTCACAAATATCATACACAATCTTAATTATTTAACCCTGCTTACACTGTCAATCTTGGAGAAATCACATTTCGATAATTCCTAAAGGATATTTTTTTATAGTTTTCTCTCTTATTGCTAGCTGATTGTTTTTCCCACTATCACTGTACTTCGAACTTAACTTAATCTCTTTGGGTTCTAACACAAGTTTGGTGTTTCAAATTGTCATCCACTCCCTAGAGTTAACCTGACTAAGTAAATCAAATTGTACCTCTACTAGCTCTGCTGAAAATGCTAATTCATTGTATCTACGCAAACATACTTACTATTCTTTTACTAACCACCTGCTAGCGTCATGTGTTTATGTTCTTCTTTGAATAACTAAAGTGAAGCATAAGGTTATTTCTAACTTCCCTCACAATCCGACCTTGTTCTACGGTCGCGTACTTATCTTCTTCTTTTTTGAACTATGTACATGGATCACACTTAGAGAAAGTTTATCTGTCTTAAACGAAATTGGAATATCTAACCCCAAATTTTCTATACACTTCAAAATCATTTCTGACTATAAACATCTGGAGTAAAAACTTAGTCACATAATCTAAGGGGGAACTGTCTTATCTTTTATCTCACAGTAATAGCGGCTTCTTACAGTAGTTCACTAATGTGCTACTTTCTAATTCTGATTTGAATAAATCTAAACAACTTAAAATCTTTCCCTGAAATTCAATATCGGTTGCTCTTGGTTCTCATTTTGTACATCATATTATTCTTATCTATATTTCCCTTAGGCTTTTTTCTGTCCAAAACTATAGTGATCAATTCTATGCCCGTTGTGGTTGAATTCTTAACTTGATACACCGTGGGGTCTAACATACGGATACACTGCCATACGCGTCTGATAAATCACTTCATGCACCATCCGGTGAGTCTTGGGTCTTAATCCCTAAAACATGCAAAGATTTTGCTATAATCATTGTTACTTACATTTTCTTTGAGCATCCATATGCATAATTGCATACTCACAAGTTTGCAAAAATTTTGGTACACTGAAATTTGGAGATCTGGTAAGTGAATAACTGATAACTGGCATCTTGAATAACTATAAACTTGCTAACTGAAAGATTGTGTAACTGGTAATTGAGTTAAGTTGATAACCATAAAACGGAATAACTACTTTCGTACTTTCTAGTAAGGTTATGCTCGGATATGTACTACTATCCATTGCATCCCACTTCTAACATCTTCTCAAGTCTCATTTGTTACTAACTTGTACTCCATAATTATACCCCAATGGAAAATCATCCTCTCTAGAACCTTGGATTTTTCTTGCATGTCGCTTGGGTATTAGATACGTCTAGAATTCGATAGGAAGAGATGGTTATCCTATTGCTCTAAGCTTCATGGCACGATCTAGAGTAGAAAGAAATGAGACAATCCTGGATGTCTTGGTAGTTAACCATTTATATGAGTGGCCGACACACACATATAAAGGAAACTCCACTGGACACGGCTTCATAGACTCCCTAAGACTCTTGAACCTAGTTCTCTGATACCAAGTTTTATCACGTCCCAAACCTGGGCCTGGACGTAACACGGCATGCCTGACAACATGTGACCGAGCGAACCAACTGGCTGGCGAAATCTACATGTGATATCATAACATACTGAATGCGGAAGATAAACTAACACAGGTTGATATACTAAAAGTCTGGATGATATAAATCAAAGTGCGAAAATACTAATACAGTGCTGAAGCATATTTGTAGCCAACATAACTTAATATAAAAAGCTTGCGACTCCGTCTAGCTGTTACTTTAGTCTATGAAGCCTCTAATGAAGTACTGAAAAATATTGACTATCTAAAAATACTAAAGACTGTAAGGTAATGATAGTTCCCCGAACGAACTGGGGATCACCAAATAGCTGGTACGAGAATTCTAGAGCTCGAAATCGCCAACATGTAAATCATTACCTGCATCGTGAGATGCAGGCCCCGGGCAAAAGGGACGTCAATACAGTTGAATTGCACTGGTATGTAAATAACCTGAAAGAAAGAATTATAAATGCTGAAACTGAAACTAAGCTGATAACTGAAATGATAATTGATAAATGAAATGATAACTAATAACTGATAACTGAACTAACAGCTGATAACTGAACTGATAGCTGATAACTAAACTGATAGCTGATAACTGAACTGATAACTGATAAATGAATTGAACAAAGGAAGTAAGGATATGAATACTCCCTCTTCTGAATGATGAACAACTTGTTTATCTGAATAAGCTACGGCCTCGGGCCCAATATTTATGTGCACAAGCTACGACCTCAGGCCCAAGTATACATACACATAACTACGGCCTCAAGCCCAAAAATGCATAAAGCATAAACTACGGTCTCAAGCCCAAACATGCATAAAGCATAAACTACGACCTCTGGCCCAAGTATGCATAAAGCATATAAACGACGGCCTCAGGCCCAAATACAGGTGTTCAACATTCAGGAACTGAGAATCATACTGAAATACATGATGCTGAAATACTGAACCATACTGAGTTACATGATACTTGAATACTGAATAGAGCTAGACTAAGACATGTATTCATGAACTAATTATGAAAATTGAAACTTCAACTAGTTATGACATGCTGAGTAATCTAGACTGAGACTCGTGGGAATCAAACACAAATCTATATTGATTACACACTGATTTTACAACGTTCGGGATGAAATTCATGAACGAGTTACGAAGCTAGAGAATAGAAGTTCTGCAACTATTCAAGGAACTAGGCTTAACTATATTTCTGAGGCAATTGGTAACGTGGTGAAAGAAATGTAGTGTAGGGAGAATCAATAACATTCTCAACAAGGAGAGTTAGCCTCACATACCTTAACTTCCAACTCTTGAGCATAATACAACATTCGCCAACCCTTTCAACTTTAATCTATATCAATACAAGTCAAAGGGATTCCATATTAGCAATAATACTCATATTTTGGTCAATTAGGCATTTTATCAAACACTTGGTGGCATAAAGCTTCACAATCCCTATTAATGGTGTTTCTACACCCAATATCCCATTCTCTTTCTCCTAGATAAATTCTAAAGTCTCAAATGATTATAATCAACATTATTCTTTATCACCCATAAGGTAATACAACACCCTCAACCAATAATCAACAATTAACACACCCAACCTATAATCGTTCATGCTTGTCTATCAAACCTATCAACTCATATCTCATGAACTAGGGTCTATAATTATTAAACCAACGCTAGAATCAATTAGAGGGTGAAGACATTACCTCATTGAAGTTCAATCCCCATTGAATTCGAGTTCTAGGGTTCCTTCTCTCAACAATGATGTCCCAATCGAATATCTAATGATATGGAGGGTTTACTCATGTTAATAAGTTGTTGGGAAATTAAAATTAACTTAGAATCACCATTAGAACTTACCTTGGGTGGTGGAGGGACCCTTAAGGAGTTAAATTTTTAGAGTTTTCCCTTCTAGAGCATGTTTTTATGTTTTGGGGATGTGGGGGACGAAGTAGGGATTTAAAATGACCCACCCACGAGCGCCTAACCTCTCTCCTGACCGCACTAAATGGCCAGAACACTGCCACATTAGCGCGGCCGCGCTACTGGGCGCGCATATTGCGCACTGTTATGTAAAACGGGCATAACATTTTGCACAGAGATTCGTTCGGGCTCCATAATATGTCATTAGAAAGCTATTTCAAAGGCATACAACTTTCATGCTTTGGGTTTTACAAAATGCCTTACACATTTTCACTAAACACTGCTGGAAGACGGATCTTATGCAAACTTGGTCAATTTTGTCGAATCTTATGCACCTCACTTACCATCTTGATTTTGAAACAACTATTTTCACCCATAATCATCCCGATAGGATTTTATTTGTTCAAAATATAACCTTACTACTCCTTTAACTCATTTATACCTAAGCCGAATTTACGGGGTGTTATACGAAAAACTAGATACAACCATACATTTTTTTTTTACTCGAGCACATTTAATTTATTGCATATAAGCACAACGATGATTGACAAATTTTTGATATTTAGAAATTACATAGGAAATACCGAAAACCAAGTGGGAACTCTTATTATTCGTTTGGTGGCAGGTATCAGAATTGTATTAAATATGGTATAAGAATAGTACTAATGTTGGTATTAGTAAGGGAAAATGTATAAGTACCTTCTTGATCTATAGTCGGATTTTCAACTACACACTTTATCATTGTGGGGGTCTTATTACCGCCTTAAACTATATTGAAATAGAGTTATTTGCACCCTAAAGGCTTATGTGGCAGAGCGTGCATATTTCACTCTCCCTGCGAGAGTGAGAAGCAAAGTTATAATTTTAATTTCTAGAAGAAATTTACTTTCTTAATTTTTTGAATTAAACATATAATTTCTCGCTTTTCCTTTTTTCTTTTATTTTCCTTTGTCTTCTTCTTTTGCTTCTTTTCTTTTCTCTTACAGTTCCATCTTCACTTTTTCGACATCATTCGTCGGTGGTGTTTTCCAATATTTCCTCTTCCATTTATCATGCTAATATGTTTCTTCTCTCTCTTCCTTTCACATACAGTTACACTCTCAAAAAGATTTATTCATATGCAAAGCAAAATATACTTAGATCTGAAAAATATCTATCGTCGGGTACTTATGCATTTTCCCTATTGGTAATGCAACGATCAGTTATGCTGGCATTAGTTACACTGAGATTATACTATTCAGTAACATGATAAGTTGGTGGACACTTTTAGGATCTGATATTAACCTCGAATCTTTCTGCTTTTTCCTGTTAGTAACTTTGTGTAGACTGGAGCAGACTGTGGACCAAGCAGGAAATGTGATGGAAAGCTAACTTAGTCTTAAAGAAATAAAAGAAACTAATAAGACCTTCGCTCTTTCTGCTTTTTAAATTGAGAAATTACCAACTTGTGGCAATTCGTCCATTCTCATTTTGAGAGAAACTCCCAATTGCATGAGACCAGAGGTGGTGGGTAACAATAAATTGTAACAAATGGTTAGTCGTGATGATTGTTGACTGCGACGATTCGACGGTGGTGGTTGTAATTGTGGGTGGTGGGTGGTCATAGTTGATATTAATGGATGGTGGCAACGGTTAGTAGGGAAAGTGAATGATAGCATCTTAATGATGATATATATTAAGATTTTGTTACAGATTTGATCACTCAAATCTATTGCACACTAGAGCATGTTGTGTGTTTTACAATATGTACAACAAATTGGAAGATAAAATCTTTTTTGGACAGACACTATATAAAAGATAATATACAATTGAACTACAAGCCATCCAATTCCATCCTGCCCTCATTGCTACAAATTTAGAAAGGTAGAAAAAAAAGGAAGGAGATGTTGAAACACCTTTGAATCGATGTGACTTTTGAATCGATATTTCTTTTAGAGAATCTTTGAAACACCTTAAGGTCATGACGCGCTTTATCCTGCAGACAAATAATGAATAATAATGAAATCATATCCCCAAAATTAAGGAACAATAGACATTTAAGACTTAAGAAGATTGTTAATGTTAGAAGATAACTTAAGACACAAGAGAATGCAAAACAGTAAAAACTTAAGAAACACACACGAAAGCAGCAATGAAATGCTATAAACATCCAAAGCATATATCTTCTCTTGAGATGGTATATGTCTTTCCACTTTCTACTACACAGATTGGTCAAAATAGATGCAAATGACAAGTGAACCATATGAAAGTAACAAGTTGTTTTCTTCTATCTGATGAGTAGGCTGTGGTGGCAGGGGAGAGGAGAGGAGCATACCTAGCAGATTAGCCTAATGGATATGGACCTCAATAGAAACTGCATAGATATCTTGCATGTCCTCTTGAATCTTTTTGGCGGAATTCTCAACAGATTTTGCACACCTCCTTATATCAATTAGAGCAAGTGTGGTTATATCTGCAAATTCTTGAGGGATTGAATCCAAATACCAACAACCTTTGAGAAATAGTCGTTCAAGGCACGGAAAATTATCACAACTGGCTCTCCAGTGCCTAATCTCCAAATCTTCAAGGAGCAAGAACTTCAAGCGAGGAAATACTTCATCAACTACTTCCCACTCCTTGTCTAGGCAAGCATCATATCCAAGTTTAAGGGACTCGAGTTTGGGCAATTTACCAAAAATGCTCAAATCCTTCCAACAAAAAAAAGTGCCACTAAAAGCTAAATTCTTGAGGTTTTGTGGAAAAGCATTTGGAGGAGGTAGCTGAAAAGGTGCAAAAGCATCTTCATTAAATAAAGGGGGATTATGAAGCCTCAAACAACTTTCTGAACGTGTAATTCTATCCAGAAAGCAACCAAAACGCGGATAAGTAACACAAAGTTCCAATTCCTCGAGTTGATCTAAGTTGCAAAAATCAAAAAAGAGTGGGTAATAGTTCTTAAGAAAGTCTTTTGGGATGCCGCGTATTTGCAACTTCTTTAAATTGGGAAATAGTCTATAGAAAGAGCCAGTACAGTACCAAGGATTCCATCCAGATAGACACTGCAAATTTTTCAGAACCAAACTTTTCTTCGTTGGCTTGTGAAACCGCAAGTAATTCCAATCTAAAAAGAGGTGCCTCAATTGTGGAATCTCCAAAATTTCCGACGGTAATATGAAAGGAAAGACCAGGTCTTTGGAATTAGGAAGGTAAAGTTTAAAGGTTTGCAGATAACATAGGCTAGATATTAGTGGAGGAATGACTGTTGTTGAGGGAATCCCTTCTCTTGACTGCAAGTGAGGATAAAGAGTCAAAGCAAGGTATCTCAAGTGAATTAAATCAAGTATCCCACTAGGAAAAGTACTACATCTCACTAAAGCAAGATCTAGTACTCTTACTAGCTTGAAACGCAACGACTTTTGCACGAACCAATGCCCTCTAAAACAGATAATAGAACGGGCATCTTTATCAGGATATATAGCCAATTTTGCCTCAATAGAATCGTCTGGATTGTTCGTTTGGATACTGATCCGACTTCGACTCCTGGAAAAATGCATGAACTGGGCACATGGATTTCGATCATTCTCTTCTCCAATAACATTCACAAAATTCATGTTTTGAGCTTCCCTTAAGCAGAGTTCACGGATCAAATCATGCATCCCGCAACTCACTATTTTTCCATCAAAACTCAAATTTTGGATTGAAATTAAACTTCTATCTATAAGTTCTTTTAGAAATTCTTCACCCACCCTTTCTATGTTTTTCATATCTTCTACCTTCAAAAATCCCTCGACAGCCCATAATTCCACAAGTTTATCGACAAAAATCTGTTCATCCTCTGGGAAGATTGCAAAATATAGAAAGCACGATTTTAGACGATGAGGCAAGTGATGGTAACTCAATGCCAGCACCCTCATGCATTGGACATCAACATCTGTGCTTACCAATGAACTTACGTTCTCGGCAAAAAGTTTCCACTCATCCAATGCTTTACCGATTTTGGAGAGAAGTCCAGCAATTACAATAATAGCTAGAGGTAATCCTCTGCAGTTTAATGCAATTTGTTTCCCAAGTTGTTCAAATTCAGGGGGGAAACATTCATTTAGAAAGACTCTTTTGTGCAGTAAATCCCAACTTTCATGGCAGTTCAAAAGGCGCATTTGATAAGGAGGCTTACCTGAGCTAGCATACTCAGCCACTTCTACATTTCGAGTGGTCAAGAGTATTCGACTCCTATTGTTACTGTCTGGGAAGCATAGTCTCAAGTCATCCCAAGCTGCTTCATTCCATATGTCATCAATGACTATTAAGTATCTCCTGCCTTTTAGAAGCTTTTGAAGTCGGTCCTTTAGTTGCCCATCATCTTGCTCAAAATATTCATTAGTCCTTCCAGTGATAGAAGTGAGAAGGCTTAGGAGTCCATTTCTCGCACAATACTCTTGTGAAATAGTAACTTTTGCACGAATGTCAAAGTGAGACATAATGAATGGATCTCTGAAGATTTTGTTGGCCAGAGTTGTTTTGCCAATGCCCCCCATACCTACGATTGAGACAACTTCTAGCTCACTAGCTCCTCTAGCAAGTTGGTCCTGCATCATCTCGAATTCATTTTCATGGCCGACCATCATATTCTCGGGCTCCAAAGCACGTTCAGATGTAGAGGCAAGAATCGGATTTCGTGCTTTCAGATCTTCGCTGTTCTGCGTTCCTATCCACTTGTTCGTGGTGGAATCGATGTCTCGTAATGCTTGTTTCAAGAGGGAACGAAGTCTCCTAAAGGCTATTGTTCGTGAAATTATGTTTATAGCATTTCTTGATCCCAGGTCGACCATAACATTTATTGATTCAGAGTCAACCATATCTTCTGTGCTGCATGCTAACTCTATCACTTTTGCTTCCAATCTTGTCAATGCACCAAGATTGCCACTCGGTTTCTCCGTAATAGCTCTCAAAGATTCAAGCTTCTCATAGAAGAAATGCAAATTACATGCAGTAAGTTGCATAGATTGTTGTATGGTGCTCATAAGGGAAGTAATAGCAGCATAAGCCATGTCTCTCTATGATAGAATAGAGAAAGTTTGTGCATAAACAAGGCAGAATCTGTTCCTAATTTCTCAATTTTAAAAACAGAAAGAGGAGGAAAGGTCTTTCTTTTGTTTATCACAAGTTAGCTTCCATCACATTTCCAGCTTGGTCCACTCTCTTGTCTCTGTCAACTAGCTGGAAGTAGTTTTAGTTTTATACTTACTAATCTGAATAGTCCCAAAAATATATTTAAACTGTTACTCCCACCGTTCCAGTTTATATGAACCTATTTTCTTTTTGGTCCGTTCCAAAAAAAATGACCCCTTTCTAAATTTGGAAATAATTTAGCTTAAACTTACAATTTTACAGCTTTTATAACCACACAAATAATTTGGGTCTCTTTTTGATTTGTTTAGGACCACAAATTTCGAAAATCTTTTCTTTTCTTAAACTTCGTGCCCAATCAAACAATTTTACATAAATTGAAATAATTATGGTCAAAGAATAACTCATTTAACTCTCGAAATCCGAAGATTTTCACATAAATTAGGAGGAAGAAAGTATTTTCTTTTGACGCATAAATCAAATATATGCAAAGTACCAACATTCAATATCTAAATGACTGGTGGTGAGAGTTTCCTTTCTTTTTCGTTGAGGCTGTTTGAAAGTAAACTGATGAAGTCTGTTTCGACAAACAAAATTAAAGCCTAATTAATCGAAATGTCATTTGTTCTAATATGAAAGTCAAGTGGTAATATCATACTAATAAAGATGACGAGACCTAACAAAAGATATTTATCCAAGTTTTACCAAAGCCTTTCGAAATAATAATTGTGACAGAAAATAGGCTATAAAAGCTTCTTATTAAGGGTAAAATGAGTAGAATAAAAAGTTTAAAGTAAAATTATTTTTAAATATAAAAATATGTCATTCTTTTTAAAACGGACTAATGAAAAAAGTGTGTCATCTAAACTGAATCGAGTAAGGTACATTTTTGGACAGAATCATCTATAGGTGCTAACACGCCTTTATTGCTTATTCCATGTAAACTGGACTGCTTTGTGTTAATTAAATGAGGGATGAGTCATCCTTATCTCAATAAATGACACTTCGATTAATTAGGCATTGTCTATTTGAGAAGAGGTACGCATAGAGGATACTGCATTTTTAATTTTGCTTCTACTTCTGAGTTCGTAGCGGGAACTTAGTGCATTGAGTTGTTCTTCAACTTCGAGTTCTGAGATCGTTCTATTTTATCTAAATCGAGTTGTGATTTGGGGAAGATGACCGGAGAGGGGGAATTTGGAATGAGTTGGGTTTGGTTTGGGTTGAGTTGATTATTTGGGTAATAATTTAACCAGGTGGGGTTTGGGTTAATCGATATAACCCAGGTTAAAATAATATGGGACATGGGTTAATTCGGACGAATGAAGATATTACACGTGGAAATATTGGGGTTTAAAAAAATTTAAAAAAATTTGCCGTTAGTTCAATAATGGCATAGGTGAGCCAAAGACATAATGACAGTGATTTGAAATGAGCATTTTTTTAACAGATAGAATGGATAGATCATTTCTGAAAGTTGAGTGGTATTTTTAGGTTTTTTTCGTTTTCCTTGAGACAAGTTGCCGACACGGCAAACAAAAAACGTTAAAGAAGGTTGTTGGAAGTAAACTGAAGTCTGTTTCAACAAACAAAATTAAAGCCATCTTCTTTGACTGCTTCTCAAAGTGAGCAGTTGACTTTTGTACCTGTAGACATTATTGAAGTAAAATTGGGGGCAGAGTGCGTACGGTAAATCTTTTTAAGTTATTGAGTTCTAAATTAATAATTTGTATGTATTCATTAAATTTCTTCGTACAAATACAGAGTTGTCTTCAATGTACTGTTGAATCTGCTTGGCAGAAATTTTATCACACTTCAGATAGTTGCTTATATCAATAAGCTCGAGCTTTGTTAAATTATCTAGGCAAAATACATAAAATGACACCTGACCTAGTAGTCAAATTCTTCTTACACACATGTTGACTACGGGAATAATTGTACACACTCAAACCTGATTATTAAAGTAAATTTGGGGGTGGGGGGTTGCACTAAGCTCTTGCTTTGCACGGGGTCTGGAAAAGGGCTGGACCACAACGGTCTATTGTATGCAGTCTTATCCTGCATTTCTGCAAGAGGCTATTTCCAAGGCTCGAACCCATGACCTCCTGAATCATATGGCAACAACTTTACCAGCTCCTGTATTCTCTCAATTTAAATACAGAAATTAAAATAGAAAGGACAAAGGTCCCTCTTTTCCCTAAATTAGAAAAAGAAAGTTTCTATGAAAGACAATACTTGGGGACGTCAAAAAGTATGATAATACAAGAAAGAAAATAATAAGTAGCAAAATAAGGGCATTTCTTAGGCAGATGTATTAATTTTGATACTGTAAGAAAAAAAGGGGAAAATTTTCAAATATGCCATCGAACTTAATGTAATGATCTATTTATGCCACTTGTTAATAGTTAAATATAAATATGCCACCAGCATTACCATTTTGGGCATTATCTAAATCCTTCATTACTTACTCGCCCCTCCCCTCAATCCCTTTTACGAGTGGCATATACGAGCCATTAGTTAAGTTTAATGGCCTATTTGAGCCTAACTTATATATGTTTATTTTCTGTTTATCATTCGATTCATGGCATTCAACCTTTTAGAACCATATTCCTGGAGGTTATGTTACAAACTTATAAGGTCAAATTTGTCCCTCATACTATACAATTATTATCTTACATGAAAAGACTATGTTCACTTATTTAATTGGTTGCATTCAAAAAATTTACATACTTTATGGCTCTTAAAATGATTTTAAAAAAACACATAAAATTTGTTTAAGAAAAAAGAAAGACATGAGTATGTGAATTAAGAATATGCATGTATTTTCATTATAGAATTTTTGGGGTGCTAAAGTTGTTGGTAAGGGTGTTCATGGTTTGGTTTGGAAATCAAACTAAACTAATTAAGTTGGTTTTTTATCGATTTGGTATATGTTGATTTTTCGGTTTTTTCGGTTTTTTAACATGTCTTTTCTTAAAGATGAGACATATTCCGGCGATCACATTTTCAACATAACACTATCAAACCAATTGCCCTTTGAGGAACCTATCATTTTTATATTGATGATAAATGAGTCAAATAGTGATGAATAATTTAAAAACTCAATTAAAAATAGATTATTAGATTATTTTTAACATAAAATAGATTCTCGTACTTAGCAAAAGAAATATACAACTAGTATCTAAAGGTAAAGAACTAGATTATTATAATAGTAAAGAACTAGACTAAAAGTACAAATAATTAACATGTACAATAAAAGTTAACTACTTTGTATAAAATATACATACATATAGGTATAATAATAAATTTTAGGAAAAATGCATAAGTACCCCCCCTTTGCAAGATTTTAGGGTGGTATTTATTCCATTTAAAAAAGGATTAGGGGTGGTAATAAGATTCCCGCAAAGATAAAGTGTGTAGTTGAAAATCCGGATATAAACCAAGGGGTACTTATGCATTTTCCCTAAATTTTAAACAGCCACTTCTATAGTTGGTTTGGTTTTGATTTTTCGGTTATTTTTTATTAAAACAAAAATCAAACCAAATTTTTTTGATTTTTAAAATTCTAAATCAAAACCAAATCAAACAAAAGAAGTATCTGTTTTTTTGCTCGATTTGGTTTAATTTTCGGTTAAATTCAATTTTTCGAGTTTTTATGAGTACCCTGGTAGTCGGGATGTGATGGTGGCTTGGAAAAAGGACATAACAATTTGTTTAAGCAAAACAAATGGACATCTTTAAAAGCGAGTACACTACTAGTGACAAGTACTCATTGACTTTCGAGTTTATTTTCGAGTGTTTTGAAGTCATGCAATACGAATTAATAATTATATCCACATTTTCGCAAGTTAATGTACATGCTAATTTTGTAGATTTTTTTTGACTGACTCTTATTAGCCTAAAATTTCATAGGTCCATCAGAAACGACCTAATGAACAATACTCATTGCTTTACCATTATTGTTCCTTATTTTTTGACATTATACGACCATAAATAGGAATTCAGCACGATTTTCAGTTTTTCTTATGCTATAGTCCGTGCCATCTGTATGAAATCAGACGACTGGATCCGATTCGCCTCAAATTTTGAGGGCCCGTCATAAATGACCTAATGAACAATATACATCACTTCGCCATGACCGTTCCTTATTTTTGGTATTTTAGGGCTATAAAACAGGAATTCAACATGATTTCCGGCTTTTCGTATGCTATAGTCCGCACCATCTGCATGAACTCGGGGAACCGACTCCAACTCGCCTAAAATTTTTGCGTGCCCATCAGATACGACCTAATGAACAATAGTAATAGTAGGGACCTCCTGTGCCCCTCCAACTGTGGTTGCTGGGGGCTCCTCTGCCTCTGCTCTAGCCGGTGCTCGGGCTGCACCGCGTGCTCGTCCTCTGCTCCGTCCCCTGCCTCTGGCGGCTCTGGCTGGGGGCTCGGGTGCCTGATCATCAGTACGTCCGGTACGAGTGCGCACCATCTGTAAGCAAGAATAGAATAGAGTTTAAGAATTGTGATGACAGTAACTAGCAAGACAAGGAATATGATTGTTCTTAACAGTTACATAGACTCTCGAAGATAGACACGGACGTCTAAGCACCGATCCGCGAGACTCTAATAAATGTCTTGTGATTATGTGACTCCTATGAACCTAGACGCTCTGATACCAACTTGTCACGACCCGAAACTCCCTCCGAACGGGCCCGTGATGGAACTTAGTCTCTACGACTAGGTAATCCTAAACATGCGGAAAGTAAAGCAATATAACAATAAAATAAAAAGGAAGAAGATAAAATATATAACTCAACCGCTCGGCATTTACATTCTTCACCTCCCAAAACAGGAACATCACCATAATAACAAGCTCTGTACTACTGTATCTCTATACAACTGAATAGGAAAAATGTATATAAGTCTTCTAAGTCTATACTAGAGTAGAGGGGGACTCTTGAGATTCTGCGGACGCGGCAGAATTACCTCGGGGTCTCCCGACAACTGTTGAAACACTCCTAGCCGAAATGTTGTGTACTGGTACCTGGATCTGAACATGGAAAACATGTGCAGGAAAGGGCATGAGTACTCCACAATTGGTACCCAGTAAGTGCCAAACCTAACCCCAGTCAGGTAGTGACGAGGTCAGGTTAAGGCTCTACCGGATGTTTATAGTAAAAAAAAATAGTTGAAATATAAGAAGAGATAGGTAATGAGTTAAATAAAAATGGTAAAATGGTAAACTATAAAGAATAGTAAAATAGAGCCCTCGGCTCAGCACAACATATATCTCAACAGTAAATATGCAATGCAGCACAGGGAGAAAGCTCCCGGATCTCAGTCCGTAGTCCCAATTTAAATATGCAATGCAGTACAGGGGGAAAGCTCCCGGATCTCAGTCCGTAGTCCCAATTTAAATATGCAATGCAGAAGTATGTCGGGTACAGTTTAATTAAACAGTTCAAGAAAAAAAAACAGTCTATAATAAGGTAAAACTACCTAAGCATGGTGAAATTAGTAGCAAATAAGATGAATTCAAGAACGGACAGGTAGGCATGCTTATCCTTAAGCTAACTACTCAGTTATGACAAAAAAACAGTAATATAGGGATGAAAATGTGTTATGTCATAGAAGGAAAAGTGGAATTTTAGCAGCAATAACCCGTGTACGCACTCGTCACCTCACGTACACGGCGTCCACATAACAAAATCAGTATAAAAATGCCTAAGGGAATGTCCCCAACACAGAGTTAGGCAAGCCACTTACCTTGACTGCGCTAATCAACTCCATACCACGCTCTTTCCATGAGTATCCGACTCCGGGTGGCCCAAATCTATTCAATTCGATTACATAATATAAATAACACTTTAAGGAATCAAGATAGCTAATTAATTCGAAGCTAATATGCGAAATAAGGAAATTCGCCCAAAAAGTCCCCCGGGCCCACATCTCGGAATCAGGTAAAAATTATATTTTCCGGACACCCATTCACTCACGAGTCTAACCATATAAAAATTTCTCAAATCGTAGGTCAAACACCCAATCAAAACTCAATAATTCGGTCTATGAAGTTCATCCCATTTTTCCCATTTTCTACCCGAAATTTTCAAAATGAAAGGTTGGATTTAAGATTGAAATCATGGAAATTGATCTAAGATGGATAGAAACCACTTACCCAAGTTACCCAGGTGCAAAGGTCTTCAAAAATTGCCCTTCCCGAGCTCTCAAATTCAAAAATGGTGAAAATAGGCTTTAACCCTCGATTTTGGGTCTTAAAGAATCTGCCCAGGCATTGTTCTATGTGTTCGCGGAAGGACCATCGCGAACGCGAAGAGTAAGGAACACGTGCAGAGAAAATGACCTGTGCGAACGCGGACGAGGGTCTGCGATCGCGAACCTCAGGCTCCCTAACCCTCTGCGAACGCGGTCCCATACCTGCGAACGCAAAGGGTAACGAACCAAACCCCTAGGACCCCAGCTCATAACTACGCGGATGCGTTCAGGCCCCCGCGTTCGCGATACACTTCCTGGTCATACCTATGCGAACTCACTCTTCCACCCGCGAACGCGTAGCACAAAAATCTCTGAAGCCCATTAAGCCTACGCGTTCGCGACTACTTCCACGTGAACGCATAAGAGAAAACCAGAACCAGCAAAAATCTTATGCTTCCTAAGTCCAAATCTAACCCGTTGAGCATCCGAAATACACCCGAGGTCCCCGAGACCTCAACCAAACCTACCAACCAATCCTAATACCTCATTAAAACTTGGTCGATCCTTAAAAACACGTCTCATAACATCAAAATCATCAAATTTGCATAGATTCAAGCCTAAGAGCTTATGAAGTTTCTAAATTCACATTCGATGTTGAATCACGTCAAAACTCATCCGAATGACCTCAAATTTTGCACACATGTCATAAATAACATTACGGATCTGCTGTCACTCTCAGAATTCCATTCCGAGCCCGATATCAAAATTCACCTATCGGCTGAAATCGCCGAAATTCTAACTTTCGCCAATTCAAACCTAAGTCTACCACCGACCTCGAAAACATATCCCGAACACACTTCTAACTCCGAAATCACCCAACGGAGCTAACGGAATCGACGAAATTCCATTCCGGATCCGTCTTCACATGGTTCTAGCTACGACCCAATTTTTAAAGCCAAGTTCCACATTTATGGACTATGTGTCCAAAATCCCTCTGGTTTTCACCACTCAACGTTCTGACAAGTTCCAAAAGTATAAATAGACATGGTAGAAGCAGGTATCAGGGGAAAAGAGAATTTCAATTTTCTATTCAATTCAAAATTCAAATTGAAGTATGATACTTTTCTGATCGGGGCGCTAACTCTCAAAACAACCGACCGGGTGGTTACAAAGGCCTACGAGTACATTTCTCGCACAATACTCTTGTGAAAGAGTTTTTTTTGCACGAACATCAAAGCGAAGGAATCCATTCTCAACAACCTCCCAATCATAGCCTATGCAGGCATCATATGTTATTTTAAGGGCCTTGAGATCTGGCAATTTACCAACAATGCTCAAATCCTTCCATCTCAAATAAGTCGAACAAAGAGATAACTTCTTAAGGTTTCGTGGAAATGCATTTGGAGGAGGTAGAGGCAAAGGAAGATATGGAATCACCACCGGAGTATCTGTTACTTTTGGCCTCCTGATGTTTTATACGTCAATATCACACAAGAGGGGGGGGGGGGAATTTTTACGGTGTCCAATTTTCGAGTGCAGTTTGCGGTTCCAACTTCTACAGTTTTTACGGTGTCCTTCTTTCTTCGTGTTCCAACTTCTACAGTTTGCGGAAAAGTAATTGCATAAATAAAAGAACACAACAATTTTACGTGGAAAACACCTGGCTCAAAAGGTGATCAAACCACGACCTACTTCCCAGTAGGATTTTCCCAAACTCTTCACTATGTCAATGAGCCAAACATCATTTACAAAATAAACTCTTTTGTAAACCTAAGGACTAACTCTAATCCCTTTGTGGCAAACTAGCCTCTAGCTAATTGCGACAAACTTCAAGTTAACTCTAACTTGAACACTGTGTACCTATTACAATTGCTTCTAGATAAAGCTGAAAGATACAATATGTAATCACCTACTACAAACAACTAGACTCAAAAGACAACAGATGGAACTGGTTCTTTGAGCTGGTTCAAGTAGCTTTTGAGTCGCACAAGGATTCTTCACACGAACTGCTTGCAAAATTGCTTTGGTAATTTTACCTTCAATTCTTGTTTCACTTCTATGTTTGTGCGCAAAATCTTCAGTAGGAACGCTTGAACAATTTATAGAATCAGTAGTTGAGATGTTGTTGTTTAGTTCTGATGCAACTCTTCCTTGGTGGAAGAGTTTGTGTTTATCTAAACTTCCTTGATCTTGATTTTGTCCTACATGAATTCGAATTCCACCTCCTTATCAATTTGCAAACTTTTCGCTTAGGAGATAACCTCTTAGTTCAGAGATTATGTTTATCTTCCTACGCATGGACTCTTCTCGTGCCAACTAGTCTGTTTGACTATGTTTGCCCTGATGGACCTGGTTCAACCGTGTTATCATTTGTCATTCTTCAAAACCATGCAGTGACTTGATTCAAAAAATTCCCCCATTTTGATGATGACAAACTCTGTGCTTAACCCTGTAAATCCTTCAATCCAACATAGACACTTTTTATAGTATTAAGCATTTATCATGGAGAGACCAGGTTCATTTAGGTTATAAACATCACAATAATCTTTGAAAAGCACTATTTTTCCCCTTTTGGAATCATCGAAAAGTTACAAAATGATAAGCTTACCAGAATATTAACAATTACTCATGGCCATTTGGCAACTGCAGGTGCAAAGCATGAATTAATCATCAAAAGAAACCAAAACAATGTAAGCTATTTAAGAAACTGAGAAAAATTCAATAACAAAATAGCAAAATTCATTGATTGGATATTGATCAGGCACCATACACAAAAATAAATAAAGACAGCCACAACCATGAGCAAAAAAACAAAAGCAGAATAGAATTTGACAATCCCAGACTGGGTCATAGAGGGGAGTTTCTGGAGGCACTGGACACCTAAGGCTGGGAAGGGGCAGAGGTTGTGTTCTTGGCTTGAAGAAGGGAGAGCATTTGTTGCACACACCCTCATTCTTCTCCTTTTCCTTAGCTAAATCAGCTTTGAGAGCATCCCGCTCAGCTTCAACCTCTGTAAGGCGAGTTTTCAAATGAAGGATCTCCACATCCTTGACCTCACCTTCCTACACAAGCGTCCTGACTTTGCTATTAACAGGCAGTTTCCTGGATGAACCAGGTTCATCCACATGAATATTCACAATGTAGTCACAGGTCAGTAGAATATTCTTCCCAAAGTAGTCCTTAGCAGTTGCCATTTCAGCCTTCTTCACTGGTACCTTGTAGTGAGCAAGCACAACAGTTAGGATAAACCCATAAGGTATAGCATATGCCTTGGTTCCATTCAAAACCCTGTCCAAGAGGTGGATGATGAAGGAAGGCCAATTTATCTGTTTACCCCTGTACAGGCACTCCATTAGGGTGAGATCCAGGTAGCTGGAAATATGCCTTTGCTCTTGCCTAGGCAGTAGAAATTTGATCACAAACTCAAAAAGTAGTTTGTGCTGAGCCCTCATCTCACTCTTAAACACTGCCCTGGGCTCCGGTTCTTGCTCATTCTCACAGAAAGACCTTGTGATTTGAAGGGCTGAAGGCAAACCATCCAAACTAGGCCATCTTTGCCTCGTGTAGTCATCATACCCCTCAGAAGGGATATTCAGTATTTCCCCCAATGCCTTTGCATCAAACGAAATCTCAACTCCCTGAACTTTTGTAGATACCCTTTCGTCTTTGACTGTTGCGTTGGCCATAACTTTACCAGCTCATTCCTAGCCAGCTTTCCCTCAAGGTGAAGGACCATGTCCTTCCACCCTTGCACATCTAAGGTATCTAGCAAGAAAATAATCCCTGGCTCCTCAAGGTCTCTAAAAAGCTTCCCTTTCAAAATGGTACGCTTCCCAAACATTGTGAGTTTGTCAGTCTCCTCACCAGACACTTACACTTCCTCTCCACTCCATTCAGTATCATCAACAATCTTTACTTTCTTTGACTCAGACCTGGTCCTCTTTGCAACTATTGAGGGTGTGGCAGACACAGACACTGACTTCTTGGAAGAAGCCTTGGCTTTCTTGGGATTTGGTGTCTCAACCTCAACTTGTGCTGGATGTTCCTCCTGATGGACCAGGTCCATCTCATCATCATCAACCTGAATTGCCTCAACAGGCTCCCCAACTCTTTCCTTACCCTTGGTAGCTTTCTTCTTCTTGCTCTCTCTCAGAGCTTTCTCCATTTCTTCTTCACTTTGCCTAACAGTGCTTCTAGTAGCACGACTCTTAGGGGCAGGAGCATCAGCAGTTGAAGAGGCTTTTCTCTTCTTGGATGGGACTGGAGTATCAACTTTCTTGGGTTTGGGGGTTCTTTTCTTCTTGGGTTTGTAAGATTCCCCCAACCTTTTCATCAGATCAACCAGAGTTTCTTCAATGGATGAACCAGGTTCATGCTGCGCATGTTGCAGACTTTCCAGACCTGTTGCTGCTTCCCCAGAGTTGCTTCCCCCTAAGTCCTTGACTCCTTCCTCAACAACCATAGGAGCGGGGCCACAGATTGCCAAAGTGGCACCTTCCTTCCTAGTTCCCCTTGCAGAACTCCCTTCTTCCTCTCTCTCAATTTCTTTCTTTTTCTTTCACCTATCCGGTACTTCTACATCCACTACAGAACCAATCAAAACAAACCTGTTTTCAACTATTTCAGGTTCAGCCCTATCTTCAGGATTAGCCTTCTCAGAACCAGATGAACCGGTTAATTCTTCCTCATTTGCAGATTTGAAGGACTCGCTTGAATTTTTAGAATCTTGGTCCTGACTGGCTTGAAGTTTTTCATTCAATTTCCTGGCAAGAGGACCAGATGCAACAATTTTTCTGGCTAACATTTTCACTCTACGTTTTCTGGGGGCTGGAGTAGGGCTTGGTGTAACGACTGGAACTGTTTGAGGTGAAGGAGTGGGTTTAGGAATGGGGTTTGGAACTGAGAGTTTTGAGGGGTTGAAGACCTGGTTGGAGATTGTGAGCTGTGTATCGATGGAGAATTTGATTCAGTGTCTTCAAGACCAACACCGTAATCAGGGGTGGTTGATGAGGATGAAGCAGGGGGTGGTGTGGAAGACATTTTTGTGAGATTTGGAGAGAGAAGAATGTTTATCAGTTTGGTTGAGAGGAATGATGAACTTGGTTCTACGATTATGCTTTTGAAGATGATAGGTAATGATGGCTTTTTAAAGGTGTGGATATTAAATGTACAACGGGAGTAATTCTTGGTCAACTGGAAGTCTAATCGCGGTAGGAGTGTCAGTAGATTAGACGGTTATGGCTCCCTAAATCTAGGCTTAATAAAGATTTGATTTGACTCTTTGGAAAGAGTTCAATTTGGGATAAGTACTAATAATTTGAAATGAACCAAATATAGATAGAGTCCTTCTCATGTGTGACTATAATTATTTCAATAAGTGTATAGCGATGAGCACGTACCTTGTCAGTCTAATGAACCAGCAACGATGAACCAGGTTCATCATGTTAGAGTCTTTAATTTGTCTCAATTTGCAAAGATAGAAAAACATCATTAGTAACTAGGGAATCATATTAACACATGGCAAGAGAGTATGACATTAAAGTCATGATACTGAGCAATGATTAGTCTGGTTAGTTACCTATTTTAGTGTTTCTAGCCAAAATATTTTTTTTTCATTTTTGTTTTTCAATTAGGTGATCTTAATCATCCCTAATTCTAGTATGTTTCTCTCAAAATGCTCCCTACTTAATGCTTTAGTAAAGATATCTGCAATTTGTTTGTCAGTAGCACAGAATTCGATTGAGATCATTCCTTTTTCATAGTTACCTCTTAGGAAATGGTGTCTGACATCTATGTGCTTGGTTCTCTTATGATGAACCGGGTTCTTCATCATACTAATTGCACTAGTGTTGTCACAGAAAATAGGAATGCATCCAACCTCTATACCAAAATCCATGAGTTGTTGCTTGATCTATAGAAACTGAGCACAACATGAGGCTGCAGCCACATATCCAGCCTCAACAGTAGACAAGGCTACTGAGTTTTGTTTCTTGGTGGCCCAAGACACAAGGCAAGAGCCCAAAAAGTGACACATGCCTGAAGTACTTTTCCTGTCAACCAGGAAACCTGCATAATCAACATCAGCATATCCTACAAGGTCAAAATTACTACCTTTAGGATACCAAAGGCATAAATCAGTGGTGCCTTTCAAATATCTCAGAATTCTGCAGTTAGATGGGACTCCTTTAGATTTTCCTGAAATCTAGCACACAGCCCTACACTAAACACAATATCAGGTCTGCTGGCAGTGAGATATAATAAAGACCCATCTGCTGGCAGTGAGATATAATAAAGACCCAATCATCCCTCTGTATAGCTTTTGATCAACGGATGAACTAGGTTCATCCACGTCTAATTTTGTAGTTGTGGCTATGAGGGTGTCTATTTCCTTGGAGTCTTCCATTTTAAATCTTTTGAGAAATTCTTTCATATATTTTTGTTGATGAATCATTGTTCCATTTGAGTTTGCTTAATTTGCAAGCCTAAAAAGAAGTTTAGCTCACCCATCATACTCATCTCAAACTCACTCCCCATAAGCTTGGCAAATTCCTTACTCAATTTTTCAGAGGTTGCTCCAAATATGATATCATCCACATATATTTTCACAACCAGGAGATCCTTACCTTTTTCCTTTAAGAACAAGGTGCTATCAATTTTACCTTGTTTGTAGTCATGTTCTAGCAGGAATTTAGATAGTCGTTCATGCCATGCTCTTGGTGCTTGTTTGAGTTCCATACAAGACCTTGTCAAGTTTATACACATGGTCAGGTGTCTCCTTGCTTTCAAATCCTGGAGGCTGTTTGACAAATACTTCTTCCTTTAGATAGCCATTGAGGAAAGCACTCTTTACATCCATCTGGTGGAGAGTGAATTCCATGTGAGCAACAAATGCTATAAGAAGTCTAATTGCCTCCAGTCTTGCCACAGGAGCAAAGGTCTCATCATAGTCAATTCCCTTCTCTTGACTATATCCTTGGACAACCAGTCTGGCCTTGTTTCTTCTTACAGTTCCATCTTCATCGAGTTTGTTCCTGAAGACCCACTTTGTGCCAATCATTGATATGTCTAGTGGTCTAGGTACCAAGTGCCATAATTGACTTCTTTCAAATTGATTTAGCTCTTCTTGTATGGCATTTACCCAGTCAGCGTCCTGTAAGGCTTCAGCAATGTTCTTTGGTTCGACCAAGGATAGAAAGGCATCAAACGCACACAGATTTTTAAAGGAGGAACTTGTTTTGATTCGGGATGTCAAATCTGTTATGATGTTCTCAAGGGGGTGAGAGCTTTGATATCTGTGTGGTTTGAGCACCAATTGTTCACGAATAGATGATCCTGTGATGTCTTGTTGTTGTGGAACATGATCCAGGCCAAGATCCAGAGAGATTTGCTGTTGAGTTCCCCCTGTCAAGTTTCTTGGGGTAGTTGGACCTGGTCCATCACCTGTTCCATCTTCCATATTTGCTTCAGTTTGTTCCCTGCTTCTGACCAGTCCGAGCTCCTCATTTTCTGGTTCTTTTCTCTCAGAAAGAGTGTTAGTTTCATCAAAAATAACATGCACACTCTCTTCTACACACATATTTCTTTTGTTATATACTTTATAAGCTTTGCTATGTGATGAATATCCCAAGAATACTCCCTCATCACTTCTGGGATCAAATTTACCTAGGGAATCTTTGCCATTGTTGTGCACAAAGCACTTGCATCCAAAAGCCCTAAGGTGGGATATGTTGGGCTTTCTCCCTTTAAGTAATTCATAAGGAGTTTTCTCTACCAGTGGTCTGGTCATGCATCTATTTATTATGTAGCATGCAGTGTTTATTGCTTCTGCCCAGAAGCTGTGGGGTAGTTTGCTAGAAAGAAGCATGGTTCTAGCCATATCTTCAAGAGTTATGTTTTTTCTTTCAACAACCACATTTTGTTGTGGGGTTATATGGGAAGAAAAGTTATGATTTATGTCATATACATCACAGAATTCAGCAAACTTTGCATTCTCAAATTCAGTACCATGATCAGATCTTATTGATGCTAGTTGATTTCCTAACTGTTTTTGAGTTTTTCTAACAAATGAAGTAAACATATCAAATGCTTCATCTTTAGATGTCAGAAATAAGGTCCAAGTGAACCTTGAGTAGTCATCAACTAGCACCATTACATATTTCTTACCACCTCTGCTCAGAGTTCTCATAGGACCACATAGGTCCATATGAACCAGTTCCAACGTCCTGGTGGTACTGACCATTTTCTTGCTTTTGAATGAGGATCTTACCTGCTTCCCCCTTGCACATGCCTCACAAGCTTTGTCTTCCTTAAACTTAATGTTAGGAAGCCCTACCACTAAGTCCTTTGAGACTAATTTGTTAAGCTGATTTAGACTAGCGTGACCAAGTCTTTTGTGCCAAAGGAGGGGATCACTGTCCAACACACTTAAACAAGTGAGTTCATTTTCTGATAGTGTGGACAAGCCTATGACATAGATGTTATTCATTCTTTTTCCCTGCAAAACAATATTGTCAGTAAGCAAGTTAATCACAAAACATTTTGTGGAAGTGAAAGCAACCAGGCTACCTCTTTCACACAATTGTGACACACTGATCAGGCTATATTTCAAGCCATCTATCAAGTACACATTCTCAATGGAACGTGTGTCATCCTTACCTACCTTACCAACCCCAATAATTTCACCTTTCTTTCCATTTCCAAAGGAGACATTTCCTCCTTTGAGGTTTTCAAGTGAAAGGAACTGTTCCTTGTTCCCAGTCATATGTTTTGAGCAGCCGCTGTCTAGGTACCAAATTTGGCTGCTTCCTATCACTTGAACCTACAACAAGAAATTAGGAGTTAGTCTTAGGGACCCAAACCAGTTTGGGTCCTTTTCTATGAGAGAAAGGATGAATCAAGTTTTTCTGGCCCAATTTGGTAGCCAGTTTTTCTTTCGTACAAAACTTTCATTTCTTCGACTGGCCTGCTCTTTTGCAGTACATTCAATTTTGTAGTGGCCAGTCTTACCACAGTGGGTGCAGATTTTATTCTCAGGAAGAGTGAGATACTTTCTTTTGGGATCCCATTTGGGCATTTGACTCCCAAAGCCAAGTCCTCTTCCGTTGCTACTATGATTTTCTTGAAGCCACGTCAAGGCATCAGAGGATTTATTCCATTTGCAAGTTCGATCTAATTCATGTTTGACTTTACCAAGTTCTTCTTTTAGTGCTCTTATTTGTTCATACTTGGTGTACTCTTATCTTTTAGTTTTCCCACGTTTTCTTCTAACATGATATGAGAATGATCAACAGTCTTTTTACTAGTTCCTAGCTTTAACTTTAGATTTTCAGATTTTAGCTCTAGGATTTTAGTTTCAAGTGGATGAACCTGGTTCTTCAAGGCAGTGTTTTCCTTTTCAGATTCACTTACTCTGATTTCCAGGTTCATGCATTTTGCTTTCAACATTACACACTCTTTAGAGAGTTTTTCTTTCTCTTTGTTTTTCTCTTCGGACTCATCCATAAAATCAAGTAGCACTTCAGAGAGTTTTTCTTTAGATAAGAACTTTATCTTGTTTTTGAGATGGGATATACTTACCTTTGGTTCTTCATGTGATTCCTCATCAGATTCCCCAATTGCCATGAGCGCCTGTTCTTCATTCTCACCATCTTCTGATTCTTCATCTAAGCTTTCCCCCCAAGCAGCAACCATAGCTTTTGTTGTGGTTTTCTTGGGATGGACCAGTTCCTTCTTCCTGTTCCTTCGTTCAGATCTCTCCCTTTTCCATTCTACTTCCCACTGAGGACGGTTCTTGATATGGTGGTCAGTCTTTCCACATGTGTAGCATCCCTCGTTGGCTAGCCTTTATGGAGTTTTAGCTTTGTTGTAGTTTCCACCTCTTGAGATGCCCTTTTTCCTTATGAGGAAGTTTCTGAATTCCTTAGTGATCATGGTCATCTCATCTTCCTCCAAATCTGCTCCCTCAGTGATTCTCAGTGCTAGACTCATTTCCTTCTTTGGAGCATCCATTTTCATTGTCTGCCTTCTAAGTTCATAGGCAGTAAGGTTTCAATTAGCTCGTTCAATCTGAGGGTTTCCATATTCTTGGATTCCTGGATAGCAGTGATTTTACTTTCCTAGGAAATTGGTAAGACTCTTGTCAGGATCTTGTCCACCCTGACCTCTTCAAGAATGACTCTACCAAGAGACTTGAGTTCATTTGTCAGAGTTGTGAACCTTGTGTACATCTCTTGGATTTTGTCTCTCCTTCTTTCATAGTGAAGTTCATACTAAGAGTATAGTAGAGTACCTCATGATCTTTCACTTGAGGTGTTCCTTCGTGGGATATTTGCAAAGTATCCCAAATTTCTTTGGCAGTGGTGCAACTTTGAATCCTACTATACTCGTCTGGACCTAGTCCACAAACTAGCAACTTTTTGGGCTTAGCATTTTTCTCCTATTTCTTTAGATCCTCAGTAGTGCAGTCAGCTCTAGTTTTTGTCACATCTACTCCTTCAGCAGTCTTCTTCATGGTGGCTAAAGGACCATCAGTGACTATGTCCCAGAGTTCATAGTCTTCTCCAATTAAGTGGTCCTTCATCCTGTTCTTCCACCAGGAGTAATACTGGCCATTAAAGAGTGGTGACCTTGCAGTTGATTGACCCTCCCAGTTTTTAGGTGGTGATCTTTTCCAAGGTGTTAGCCTTTTCAAGGATAACCTGCTCTGATACCAATTGATATTTTATACGTCAATATCACACAAGAGGGGGGGGGGGTGATTTGTGTGGTGTCCAATTTTCAAGTGTAGTCTCTACAGAAGAACCTGGTTCTTCTTGGTGTTCCAACTTCTACAGTTTGCGGAAAAGTAATTGCAGAAATAAAAGTACACAACAAGTTTACGTGGAAAACACCTGGCTCAAAAGGTGAAAAAACCACGACCTACTTCCCAGTAGGATTTTCCTTCACTATGTCAATGAGCCAAACAACATTTACAAAATAAACTCTTTTTGTAAACCTAAGGACTAACTCTAATCCCTTTGTGGAAAACTAGCCTCTAGCTAATTGCGACAAACTTCAAGTTAACTCTAACTTGAATACTGTGTACCTATTACAATTGCTTCTAGATAAAGCTGAAAGATACAATATATAATCACCTACTACAAACAACTAGACTCAAAAGACAATAGATGGAACTGGTTCTTCGAGCTGGTTCAAGTAGCTTTTGAGTCGCACAAGGATTCTTCACACGAACTGCTTGCAAAATTGCTTTGGTAATTTTGCCTTCAATTCTTGTTTCACTTCTGTGTTTGTGCGCAAAATCTTCAGTAGGAATGCTTCAATAATTTATAGAATCAGTAGTTGAGATGTTGTTGTTTAGTTCTGATGCAACTCTTCCTTGGTGGAAGAGTTTGTGTTTATCTCAACTTCCTTGATCTTGATTCTGTCCTACATGAATTCGAATTCCACCTCCTTATCAATTTGCAACCTTTTCGCTTAGGAGATAAGCTCTTAGTTCGAAGATTATGTTTATCTCCTGCGCATGGACGCTTCTCGTGCCAACTGGTCTGTTTGACTATGTTTGCCCTGATGGACCTTGTTCAACCGTGTTGTCATTTGTCATTCTTCAAAACCATGCAGTGACTTGATTCAACACCTCTGAATCCTCAGAGAGTCTATAGCACTTGAAGATGAAATGCTTTCCGAAAAAATAACAGCACATTCATGACTAATTATATAAAATTCCAATTCGTCGAGCTGATCTAAGCAGCGAAAACAATAGAGGTTCTCGCAACTACGAATGTCTTCAGGGGTGCTGCATATTTGCAACTTCTTTAAATTAGGAAACAGTTTGAAGATACGCCCAGTACAGTACCAAGGATTCCATCCAGACAGACATGGCCAATTTTTCAGAACTGTACATTTCTCTATAAGCTCATTATACCGCAAGTGATTCCATTCCAAACTGAGGTGACGCAATTGAGGCATTATCAAAATTTCTGATGGTAATATGAAAGGATATCGTCAGCCTGTGGTACATGTAACGTAAAGTATAAAAGTTTGCAGATAAAAAAGGTTGATATCGATGGAGGAATGCCTACTGAAAAGGGATTATTTTTTTCAAAATATGGCTCTAAACCAGGAGAAAGAGTCAAAGCTAGGTATCTCAAGTGAACTAAATTAAGTATCTCTGTTAGTTTTAGGGGTCCACCAAACAGTAGAGGTACCAGGTCCTCTACTGGTTTCCATAGAGTTACAAGCTCGAAAAATGCGTAAGGAGACAAAGAATTTTTACGTGGAAAAATCCCACTCAAGGGGACAAAAACCACGACCTACACTTGTAGGATTTCAACTTCATTAACTTGTAATCTAGACTATTACAAGCCACTTTGAAAGGCAACCTTACAAAGACTTCTACACACTAACTTGTAATACTTATTACAAGCCACTTTGAAACTATCTAGTTACAAAGACTTTGACACATGACTAGCTTTAGCCACACAGAGATTGAGAGAGTAAAGAGTTAAAAGGATTCCTAACTAGTTGCTTCTACAAAAGCTAGTAGGATACAATGACAAACAAAATACAAGATTACCACTCAACTAAGGACATTACCAATACCTGATGAGTACGTTTTGTAGCCTCTAGTGGAGTTGTCTTCTTGCTCTTGAAGCTCTTGAGTCTTTAATGCTTGAGAGCACTTAATGCTTGAATATTCTTTTTGTAAAAGCTCAAGTGCCTTCTTTGTTATTCTTGCTTCAAGATATTATCTTCCATTACATGTCCCAAGAAGGATGTCCAATGTCTTGAGGATATAAGGTTCAACCACAAGGAAGTGACTCCTGCACTGCTGCTGCACTGTAGCGTGAGCAGTGACAGCCAGTCACTTTTCTGTCATAGCTTTCCATAGCTGTCAAGTTGACTTGTTCTTGAATCTGTGAGTCCGATGAGGGAGCAGGTCCCTCATCTGATCCGTCCTCATTCAGTAAAGAATGATCCGGAATTCCTGAAGACATAGATGACTTGTGATGCTGTATGTGCATTAGGTCCTCGACCTGGTTCTTCACATAAAAGTTTGTTGGGTCATCAAAACAGAATACAACTCATCAATTTCCCCCTTTTTGATGATGACAAACTTTTATCATTGATAGGTGAATGTGATAGTGCAAACAATGAGTGACCAGGTTCCTATCACGTTCACCCTACCAATATGCTTCCCCCTTAAACAATGCACAAGTAGATCAGAGTTCAGACCGCCCAATTTTAGGTTCCTAGCAAGTTTCCCCTATCAATATTCTTCCCCCTTTTGGCATCATAAAAAATATACTTAGATAAGGAAAAAAAAAGGAAGGAAGTCCACGAAAGTTAACTCATGCCCCTTGTGTGCACACAACATGGTAGAAGACAGAACAGTATTCAGACAAGCAAAAATGAGAACAAACAAAGACTGATTTCATTAATCACAAAGGATGCAGAAGCATTGCAGAAGTCGTTGCTCGAAAGCTAGATTCATTTGGATTTTCCAATACAAGAGCAAACATATGGTATCCAACCCAAATCAACAAAAAGAAACAACATTCAGAACTGCCATCCATAACACAAAAAAAAAGGAACAAGAGAGACAGGGAGCCTAAGGAGCACTAAGACGAGGAAGGTTTAGGGGTGGAAGCAGCGAGAGTGCGAAGAACCAAGTCCATGCGTGCATTGGCGGCGGACTGTTCCTGAAAAAGCTTCTCTTTAAGATCATCAACTTGCTGCTTCAACTCAGCATTCTCTTTGGTCAGGCGAACCACATCTGCATCAGAGGCACTAGGAGAACCGGGTCCTTTATCAGAATGACCTGATGCTTCCATAATGGCAATTTTCCCCTTGAGCCTCTTTATGGTGTCTTGGGCAGCATTTAGACTTGATCATTTGTGAAATAGTAGAGTTGTTGCCCCCAACCTTCTCAATACATTCGCACTCCTCAAGAGTGATCTTAGTGAAGCTCTGCTTACGGGTCCCAACACGATGGTTGTTGAGAGGCACCTTGAAGTGTTCGAAGACCCTGGTAAGTAGGAACCCATAGGGAAGACCATGATTATCATCTTTGAGGGAGACCACCTTGTCCATATGACTGATCATGAGAGCTGGCAAGTTCACATGAGTGAAGTTATCAAGTGCCTCCATCAGAATAAGGTCATCCCTAGATGCAACTGAGCGTCTCTCAGCTCTGGGGAGAAGAACTTTGTTTACCAACTCAAAGAGAAGTTGATAAACAGGCAGCACGACCTTCTTATGCACCCGGTCCCCATGCTGGACAGACCCAGACTTGACGATGACTTTGCGAAATGTATTACTGCACGCATCTTTGGCTAGATCAACTGATGAAAGACCCTCTGATGGAATGCCCAAAATGTCCCCCAAACGGACATCATCAAACACTATGTCCACGTTTCCTACTAATACACAAGCATGACCATCAACAGGGAGGAAAAATGAATCATAGAACTCCCTCACAGCATCCTCATAAACTTTAGCTCCACTCACATTCAAAAGATGATCCCACTTCTGGAACTCAAGCATGGCCATGAGTTGGCTCATGCCTGGCATATCAAGGATCTCAGAATCAATGGTACGTCCTAACAACACAATTTGTCTTTGAATACTCTCCTTCCTCGTGACAACGCGACCAGAACGAGGTTCCTCTGCAGGTATTTTGTCCTCTTCACGCTTACGTTTACTCGACACTTTCAATGACTTTCCTTTGGATTTGGCCGATACAGGAGCGTGTTTACTAACCTCTTGAACACTCTTCTTATTAGACACAACAGTAGTTCGACCTACTAGAGAACTGGGTTCCTCAGTAGTATCCTCATCAACCTCCACAACAGGAATATCCTTGTCCACCGCAATGCAACCACCCTTTACCAGACGCCTCTGTTTATGCTTGTTAGCTTTCTTGCTCTTTTCAAGAGACCTATCCACTACCTCTTTTGTTTGTAGTCTAGTGGAAGGTCGCTTCACTGATGGTGTGGGATAAGTTACTCCATGGCGAAGCTTAAATCGTGCACTAAGCACCATTTCATCCTCGTCATCATCTTGTGGAGGAGGAATGGATTCAAGAGAAGGAGTGTAGAAAACCTTTTGAGAGGCAGAATGAGAGGATGGGGAACCAGGTTCCTTACCAGTCTTTGAGGGAGGTGTCTCATGGCGAAAAGATTCAAAGAGAACCATGGTGCCGTCATCCTCTAGAAGGGATGAGGATGTCCCTTGAGGTTTAGGAGGAGAGAAAGTACTGTCAAAGGTTTTTTCTGAGGAAAAAGCCATGATGTTTTCAGCGGCCTCTTTTTCAGGTGACTCCATGGAAGGTTGAGTGTTTAGAAATGCAGAGTTAATGTACTGATTCGGATCATCCTCGGAATCTTCAAAGACAAGAGAAGTTTCTGAGGTGGGAGTCCCAGATGGTGGTACAGAGGAGGACGGTACTGAAGAGGGTCTGTCAAAGGTTAGGGTTTTTGGTGACAGTGAAGATGGGGGAGACGCGGGGAGCGAAGCTGGAGGAAATGAGGGCTCCATGGATGAAGGTTGCTCAATCGGAGCAGAGGATGACTCAGAAGCAGGGGTTTTCTCCTTCGAGGGTGAGAAGCCCTAATCCTCAACGGGGGTAGAGTTGAGGTCGGCAGTAATATTAGAAGGGGAGATGTTGTCAGGGAAAGCCATGTGCACAGTTTAGACAGTGAGTGAGAGGAAGAAGGGAAGAAGATTAGTAAAGCTGTTGAGTGCAGAGGTAGGTGTATGCGATGTGAAGGAGAAGAAGAGGTTTATATAGGAAGGAGGAAAGGGGAAGAAAAGGAAACGGGTCCAAGTGACGGTTTTTTAGAAATGGGAAAATGTGTAGGGAAGTTGAAGAGTGGAGGGACGGATGTGATTGATGTGTCTCTAAAAAGATGGAGAGATAGAAGGAGTAATGGCAGCAGCAATGAATGCAGTTACAGTTTGATAGAAAGGGAAAGAGACCATAGACTTACTAACCTGATGGAAGGGAACCGGGTCCCCTACTTGTGTAGATTTTTTTGAAAGAGATCTTTCAGTCTTTGTGTGGTCTACGATGATGCTTCATTGAGTTCTGTAATCACCATGCGTGTCTACCTGCAACAGTATTTAGGTGAGTTAGACTTTGCCAAGAAAACACCTTACCATCTTACCCTAAGTATAGCAGTGTGTCCATAAGTGAACCAGGTTCCTAATTAGATCTCAACAATCCCAGTGCAAGTCTGTTCTTCTCGAAGTGTTCTCTTCCAAGGGCTTTGGTGAATATATCTGCAATTTGATCTTCAGTACAACAGAATTGCATGCATATGTACCCCCTTTCAACATTGTCTCTGATGAAGTGATGTCTCACATCAATGTGCTTAGTTCTCTTGTGTTGCACGGGGTTTTTTGCCATGTTGAGTGCACTTGTGTTGTCACATAATAGTGGAATGCTGTCAATGTACACTCCAAAATCCTCCAGTTGTTGTTTGATCCAGAGCAGCTGAGCACAGCAGGAGGCAGCAGCAAGATATTCTGCTTCAGCTGTGGATAGTGCTACTGAGTTTTGCTTTCTTGTGCCCCATGAGATTAGGCAGGATCCAAGAAAATGATCCATCCCTGAAGTGCTTTTCCTATCAACAAGATAACCTGCATAGTCAGCGTCAGCATAACCAACAAGATTAAAATTGTCACATGTGGGATAGTAAAGGACCAGGTCCTGCGTGCCTTTAAGGTAACGCAGGATCCTCTTAGCTGCTTTCAGATGCGACTCCTTGGGATTAGATTGAAATCTTGCACAAAGTCCTACACTGAAGACTTTGTCTGGTCTGCTTGCTGTAAGATAGAGAAGTGATCCAATGATGCCTCTATATATGGTTTGATTTACAGGGGTGCCATCATCATCCATGTCTAGTTTGGTCGCCACTGCAATGGGTGTGTCAATCACCTTAGAATCCTCCATATCAAACTTTTTTGAGTAGTTCCTTGATCTATTTCTGTTGACTGATGCTTGTACCCTTGATGGACTGTTTGACTTGAAGACCCAGGAAGAAGTTCAGGTCCCCCATCATGCTCATCTCGAACTCACTTCCCATAAGAGTTGCAAACTCTTTACACAAGGAATCTGCTGTAGCTCCAAAAATAATGTCATCCACATAGACCTGGACAATAAGAAGGTTCCTTCCTCGTTTCTTCAAAAACAGGGTGTTGTCTATCTTTCCCCTGGTAAAACCATTGTCAAGTAGAAACTTTGATAACCTTTCATACCATGCTCTAGGGGCTTGCTTCAATCCGTACAGGGCTTTGTCTAGCTTGAACACGTGTTCTGGATGATCATGGCTTTCAAACCCAGGGGGTTGCTTGACATATACTTCTTCTTTAAGATAGCCATTTAAGAATGCACTCTTCACATCCATTTGAAACAAGGTGAATTCCATATGGGATGCAAAGGCAATGAGAATTCGAATGGCTTCCATACGAGCAACTGGAGCAAATGTTTCATCATAATCAATCCCTTCTTCTTGATTGTACCCTTGAACCACCAGCCTTGCCTTGTTTCTAGTAGTGTTCCCATGCTCATCCATTTTATTTCTGAACACCCACCTGGTTCCTATGATGGTTCTACCTGAGGGTCGAGGTACCAAGTGCCAAACCTGATTTCTCTCAAACTGATGGAGCTCCTCTTGCATAGCCACAATCCAGTCAGCATCCTTTAGAGCTTCCTTAATATTTTTGGGTTCAATTTGGGACAGAAAAGCTGAGAAAGCTAAGGAATTTTTGGTTTTTGATCTGGTTTGAACGCCGGAATCAAGAGGGGTGATTATATTATCAAGAGGATGAGAGCTTTTATGTTTCCAATTCGGAACCTGAATCTGATTGGTAGAGGTGCTTGGCATGTTGGTTAGGCTTCCTTGTGATTCCTGTTCTGCAGCCTGAGGAGTGCTTTCCACAGCATCTTCAACTCTCTCCTCAGCCTCTGTAGGAGAAATAGGAGGACCAAGTTCCTCCTGAGGTCCTGGAGGCAGTGTTGAGTTATCTTCCAATGTCTCCTTGGTTGGACTCAGCATGTCAGCCTTTCCATTTGATACGTCAGAGATTGCACCTGGAACCAAAAGTGGTTCATAGTCTTGATCATCACCATTGTTGTCCTTGGTTGAGAATGGAGCTTCATTGAAGAGTACATGAATTCTCTCTTCCACACACTAAGTTCTTTTATTGAACACTTTGTATGCTTTGCTTTGAGAGTAATAGCCCAGAAAAATTCCTTCATCAGTCTTCGCATCAAATTTCCCCAGCTGGTCCTTCCCATTGTTCAACACATAGCATTTGCAGCCGAAGGCCCTTAGGTGAGTT